>JAPQLA010000020.1:1965561-1975895 GCA_029822935.1 Naso vlamingii
GATTACAAAATAAAACAGGAAGCACAAGACATGACATGAAAGGTGTAAAAACAAACAGAAACTTGACAGACATGACAGTTTGAGGGTCTGTAGACGGCAGGAAAGGCGTCTCCCCGTTACTTCCATTGGACATGCAAAACTGCTCGCATGGGGTGGGAAGCAACCAGCTGAACATGCAGAGAAGGGGAAGGGAAGGCATTTATGTTCTTGTCTTGCGTAGGGATTTGGTATGAATAGCCTACATTCCTGTAGGCTAGTGCTATTTTACTTTAATCAAATTGGGAAGGAAACTATCTTCTTGTGCACGAACACAAGTGTGTAATTTAGGATTACCGGCAGCGCTTACTTTTAGTTTTATCTCCCTATAAAGTAGTAAGTCATCCGGCAAAAGTTGTTCACAATCTGGACATTCCTGAAACTGAGCAGTTATTCGAGTATGTTAACTTTATTCATAGCAGAAATGGCCCAAGTTGGAATGATAAAACTCAAGTACCAAGTTCATCTCGGCCTTGAGATGAAAAGTTCAGCTCCCACCCAGACCTCAGTGTTAGTTTTCATTATCATATTAAGGCCATTTTAATTTTATCCAGGGAGAGCATATGTACATTGCACTGTCAGGTTTACAAAAAGAGGACCGTAGATGCAATACACTGATACGGAAATGTATTCCAACAAAAAACTATGGTGTAGGAACCGGGGGGAACGTCCCACCTAATGTTCGAAACAACTGCATTTGTCCCACCCAAAGAAACTTCTTTTGAAAGTGCGCCACACCGAGCACAGCATTTTATTTTGATAGAGAGATACATAGTGGTTGCTGCTTCGTCAGCATATCGAGAATCCTCAATTCAGCGATGCTACATTGGATCTGTGCCAATCATCAGCTGGCCTCACCTGTCACCTCCAGAGCATCTGGTTAGCAGATCGAGGGGCGTTACATTTCAGCTTGAGGTTTGACGGACGTGCAGACCAGGGAATTTTTGAAAGTGGGGCACTTTTGAAATGACGCAAGTCTTTCAATCACTTGGATAAAAATAGCAAACTTCAATAAACTGAACAATCAATGTACATGATTCAGCTGGGAAATTCATTTTTAAAGTCATGGTTGATTGTTTGCAGCTGGCTGAGAATTAATGTGACGTTAACGTACCTGTAACGTTACACAGTAAAATCCTCAGTGATGCCGTTAATTGATCCATTCGTAACGTTACACTTCGAGTTAAATTAAGCAGCTCTGATTTATCTAAATCATCCAGTTGTATAGTCAGAGTTAAATTAACAGTGATTTATCTTAATTATCCTTTACATCATTAGAGTTACTGGACACTGAGGATTTCAGCAGCTAACAGTTTCTTTCCATTGTTCCCAACCAAAGTAATGTAAATTGTTTTATCCTCTGATTTCAGCATACAACACATATTATACACAAGAACAAGACAACATCAAAACTAATTATTTACCAAGCCTGTTATTACTTTGTTTGAAATATCATGAATCATCGTATCAGGAGAGTGCTGGTACAACTACAAGCGCTGAAGAGGCAGGTGAGGAAGGAGTGACAGGACAGAGTAAGGTGAGGTCTTAAATGGAATAGTAATGAATGTGAAAGTTTGTTGTGCCTTTTTTTAAGCATTTTGCATTGCAAAATATAACATAATTGATCATCTACCAAGTCCAGTATTACTTTTGTGGACATTGTTCAGGAGAATTGTGATGCAATCATGCAAGAGGCAGGTGGAGCTTCAAGTTTGAGGTGAGATTTTAAAATGTATCTGTAATTTATAATGAATTAAGCTCATAAAGGAGAACCGACAATGATGGAGGTTGAGTTGTTGCCTCTTCAATGTCAGTCTCTCAGATCAATAAACTAAAATAATGCACTATGCTTAGTTCCTTATAAGCCATCTTGATGTTCAGGAGCTTTACCTTATACATGCATCACTGCAGCCATATTATATTTTTAGAAGCAGAAAAGCAGCGGCAGCACAGAGACAGAAGATACAGGACCTGAGGTAAGGTCTTCAAATGTTTTATTGATGACATGTTTTCTTCTGCTGTAAACATAGAGGTGTCACTGCGCAAGCATTTGTTCATCTGCAAATCAGTTGTCCTGTACTGTTATCCCTGTACTGAAACTGTACATTATTTTATAGTAACTGTTCATGGAGTCTCTGGAAAGCTTTATTATTACTTATTTTATGGGGCGGGTGGGCTTTGATCCATGGTAGCAAATGTGTGTCCCCCAATGTCAAACACACTCCTACGACCTTGACAAAAGGCAAGCTTTAATAGTGAGCTGATAGTTCCAAACAAAATAGAAAATCCCAAAAGAAAAAACAAATTCCAGAACGTAACAAACTAAGGCAGCCAAATTGAAACCAATAAAGGTAACAGGTAACAAGACAAGAAACCACAAGTATAAAAACTAAATCAGCTATGAACCAGGAAGACACGAGGAGCTCAGGAAACAGGCACACGCAGGAGGACAACAGACAAATGGACAACTAAACAGGGGAAACACTGGCACTAAATACACAAAGACTGATAACAAACTAACCACAGGCGAGTAAAACAAGACACAGGTGAAACACAAGAGGCAATCAACAAAGCAGCAGCAAACAAATAAAGGTGACAATACACAAGGAGAACACATTTCAAAATAAAGCAGGAACCTCACTAAAAAACACACAGATACAATCTCTGTCATGGCAGTCATAAGGGCCCTCTTGGGGTGGATACACATAACCACATGGTTCATGCAAACAAAGTAATCAAGTTGTTGTCTCATTAAACCAATTGGCAATGCCAGGAGGAGTTCAAATTATGTGAACTTTGACCTAGATTGCTGCTGTCCTTTCAAAGTGCAACCAAAGAGATATCAGTTGTTAGAAGCCAGAGATGATCTGGAAGCAACACATACATGCAGAAAGGGAGAGAAAGACAGAAGAAAAAGCTCTCTAACCAAGTTTAACTCTCTGTTTTCGTAGTGACGTAATAATGTTTTAAGCAGACAAACTCGTTATGGTTGTTTTTTTCGCCGCTGCATAAGTAGAACGTCAAGTGCAATAGCCTCCTTTTGAGACAAACTTAAATATATGGCGAACAAACTCTTTTCCTCCTCTCCCTTTTCTTCTACATCCTGTGGTGACAACCGGCATGGCTGTTGCCTAGCAACAGTGACTGGCTCCAAGCCTCTGCTGTACGCGCTCTCTGCGCCCTACCTGGTGGTGAGAGAAGTGCAAAGTTCTTATTATGTGAAGGCTGCTTGAATCCTATATTCTGGACCTTTAAAGGATGAGGGCAGTAGCATCATCAATACTGTCAACGTGCCTCCTCACCTCTCCACACAGGACAGCTCTCTTCCCTCCTCAAGTGTTGGATCTCCAGGCACTGCTGTCCGTCATCTCAGTCAACACCACACACAAGTTCTCCCACAGGACCCAATCGGACAGGTACAGAATACTTCTGTCAACCCTGACACACAAGTCACCTGAGAGGGAAAGGCAACTAAGACGGAGAGAGTAGATGGTGACGATGGATGGGACGCAAACAGACAGAGAGGGAGGAAAAGTCCCTGGAGAGGAAAGTAAAGAAAGAATGAGCGGCATGCGAGGTGGTATGATAAGAAAAGTGAGGAGATGGGCACCGAAGAGAGTGTCAGTCAAAGATATATGATGTTGTCGAGGTTTAGAAGACTAAGGTCTTCACTGTGGCCCTTGGGCTGATATATTGGACCAATAGTGGAAATATGTTTTTAAAAATTTAAGCCTGATCTGTTATCATAGTTGATTGATTTCATGTTCATGGTACAATTGGTCAATGCTACAGAGCTTTTGTATGGGCTAATATGGTTTAGAAACACATAAAAAGACTTTACCCAAGCTGCTTTTACCTTTTAACCAATTTTTACACAGCTTTTGTCAAGAAATATGTTTCTTTTGATTCTGCGGTGCATCTTCTATTCAAGCATCTTTTTTCTGATCCTCACCAAGTGTTTTAGTTACCTTGAATAATAAACCCAGTCATATGATGAATATATGGGGTATTAGAGAAACAGATGAATACCAGTTTTGTTGTACAGAACCTTAGTCAATCTTTTTTGGTACTGTCATATTGTATCTGCATTTTGGCAAGAGTTTTAAAAAAAACGTGCTCAAAAATGAGTTTACACCTGGAGCTTGATCTCTTCTCTGTGATGTTGAGGGATATCACAGAAACAAAAACTTACACTATTTAATTATATTACACGAGGAGCGATTTATTTATAAGACAACTGGTTTAGAATCATTAAACATCTGCAGATTTAAGGATTTCCTTAAACACCAATTTATTTTGGAAGGGTATTGTACAAAAAAAGTTACTTAAATGGATGGCAAAAGCTTATTAAAGCTGAGGGGTGGGGACCTAAGATGTGCTGCCTAGTAAAACTGTGACTGGTCTGTAATTTCTTTAAGACTGTCTTTTTATTGATTAATTAATTAATTTCTTTCTTTATTTTTTGAGGCTGGCGGTAGCTATGGGCAGGGGTGAGCAGAGCCCACCCAACTGTGCATCTTGCCCACCTAATGAAAAGGGATGAAAACTTTGTTTGTTTTTGATCAGCCAATTGAAAAACAGTATAGAATTTACCACTCGCATTTCTAGCATCTGATTGGATGGGTAGCCAATAGCCCGCCTCCAGAGTCGCCCACTCTCCCCTCTGTTTAGGTCCCGACAGCGACAGCATACACAGTGTAGTCTCAAGCAGACCTTGCCGCGGTGTATTTTCCAAACCTGTTTTCCATCGAAAGACTTTATGTTCTGTCGGTTTGTGAATGCAGAGGTAATAACGGCAGATTATAGTTTAGCCTACATTCATCATCACTTTAGTCAGAGGGACTTACAAGAGTGGCTATGAAATGTGTCATTATTTTAAGCCTGTTGTAAAACCTCATGCTGCCTCCATGTCTAGCAATGTTACTGCAACAATTGGAAAACAAGCTAGATGTAGCATAAGACTGCCAAGGAAGCAACTCCACTGCACTCTCCCCCCTCTGTTTTTACTCTGGTTGCATTTTATTTCGTTTGTTGTCGCTCTTTTTTATAGTCCAGTTTGCATCAAAGATTCACCGCGAGATGAAACAGGAAAGTTGCAGCTGTGTAGATTGGTCCCTCTCAGCTCGTCGCTTGTTAAACCAGCCAATCACGTGCCACTAAGAAGCGCAGCGTAGAGCAGCCAATAGGAACAAATGCTCTCTGAACTTACTGTGAGTGGCCGAAAATACCCTGTCACAGTCTGAATACAGAGCTAAGCCTGAATACTTGGATTGGGCATCTCTGGTATGAAGCCAATACAATATGTATCTTAATACACTGTCAACAATCCGATTGCATCAAAGATACATGAGCAGCACCGACAGACGTGATATGATATGATTCACACCGCAATCACAATGCAGTGCGATTCAACACAATGTGGTTCAACACAGTGCGATTCAATACAATATGATGTGATTGGATAATGCAAAGGAATAATGCCGCACAATTCAGTGAGGTTGACTTTTTTAAATTAATCAATGGTTTATCTAATAAAAGCAGCGTATGTTAACATAGGTCCAGTGTAGGAGGAATAAAAAATATCAAATTATTTGGGTGGTCGCATTTCTAAACAAATGCATCAAACATCTAATGATCAAACAGATCAGATTTTACCAATGCAAACGTTTAAAAACTGATGCATTTCGATTATTGTTCAAAATTACATCCATTCACAGCTGCCCTACCGATGCACTTGCATCTTGCCTGCGCATGTCCGTGTATTGATACGAATCAATTGATCTTCCCTTCCCTACTGAGTACAGAGCCACAGAGAGGTGAAAAAATGTAATGTTCTTTCAAATCCCCTAAATTCTAATATGCTGAAAGGTTATTATAGAATTTTAGTGCGATAGCACCAAAGATAAACTGCCTACCTCAACTTCAAGACAATGACATAAAACAGAATATTCCAAATCTTGTCCTCGAAAGCTGTTTTTAATTTTTACTGCCTT
Source organism: Naso vlamingii (assembly GCA_029822935.1). NCBI lineage: Eukaryota > Metazoa > Chordata > Actinopteri > Acanthuriformes > Acanthuridae > Naso > Naso vlamingii. Next base: position 1,971,591 of record JAPQLA010000020.1, read on the forward strand.
GGCAGCTCACAATTAAAACGTCACACAATGTGAAGCAACAGTACAATATGAACAGGACAGGAAACAAAGATATTTGCGGTGCAAAAAATTGTGAAACCAATAATTTTAAAATAGTAAAGCCACTCAATAGCTCCCCTCTGCAGCTCTGCCAAACCGATTATTGCAAGTGCACATGAAATGCATCACTACAGAAGTGTCATTATTGTCATTTAAAAATCCCAGTATACCCTGAAATAGATATTTACTTCGCAGTAACTGGCTTAATTAGCATTGTGTTAATTAGGCTAGGATTTGAATGAAACAGACAATTTACATGCACTGAATATATAATTTATATGCACAGTCCTGCACTGATGGTTTCAAGGTCCAGTGCATAAAATTTAGGATAACGTATTGGCAGAAATGGAAATAATTCATAAGCGTGTTTTCATTGGTGGATAATTCCATTAAAGTAAGATTTTTTGGTTTTATGGCCTTAGAATAAGTTATTTATATCTAGAGGGTGCAGGACCTTTTCCATGGAGTCTGGAATGTTCAGCACTGGCTTGAGGATTGTCCTGTCTTTGACAAGCTTCGCTATACTATAGCTGTCCTACACGCTTAGCAGGGAAGGGTTGGGATATTTAGTTGGTTGCAGTCTGCGTCCTCATCACTAGATGATGATAAATCCTACTCACAGGACATTCCAGTACATTTATCTTTCAAAATGTGTAGTTGACTAGGATCATCCCAAACATTCTTGCTTTTACTATCAGTAAAACTGTGTTCAGACTGTTATTAAACCACGACATTAATAACTTGTTATGCATAATTTGTCCCTCGTATTTTCCTGTTTTAACTAGGACTTTTATACATGCAGGCCTATGCTGTGAAACGTTTACTGACACAGAGTTAAGCTTGAAAATGTTAAAGTAACAGCCATTCTCTTGATTAAGCTTTTTTTTTTTTTTTTTTTTTTTTTTTTTTTTTTTTTTTTTTACAGATCTGTGAGTAAGCCGGGAGAAAGCATCAACAACAAAGCTCCTACATTTTCACTTTGCCACTGTTGTGTAAGTTCTACAATTTACAATGAAAGAAATCTCAAACTTTACAAAGTAAAAAACACAACAATACACCTGATAATTTAGGATTAAATTGAAAGAATCATTTGGAACACAAAAGACTGGTTACTCTGCTGATTTTTAACAAATCCACAACTGCTTTGCTTTTCTTCATTTAATGCTTGCAAAATCAAACCAAGTTCTAAACAGTTAATCAAAGCACTTGGCCATGAAAACATGTTTTGTGTGAAAATGTGCACTTTTAATGTTTTCATTGGAGTTGTGTTTCAAGGCAGAGGGTCGCAAGGTGAAGGGACTTACAAAAACTTGGCATAATAGGATCTGGAGCTGTCAGTCTGCTGGGGTTTCAGCACTGTGTCTCTGATGGCTTTGCAGCAAACCTAAAGGAGGCGAAGAATAAAGAGAAAACAGATATATATTCTCATTCAGCTAGCTTTTTCTGTGCACTCCTTTAGTTTCCAAGGGCTAAGGGATAGAGAGGTCCCTGGGGAGGTTAAGGAGAGGCATACATGTATGCTAGAAAGACAAAAAGCATCAAAGGGAAAGGGAGAGAAGACAGAGAAAGAGACGAAACATGACAGAGGTAGTGGAGTCATCGTGAGGTGTCTCAGAGCTGTCAATCATGGCAGAAAACCGGATGGCTTGCTCTAAAGCGACCTGCAGAGTGAAAAGTGGAATGGAAATAAGAAGGTGTTTCCTGCAGCAAACAACTGCATTTCAAGTCTTTTAAATAATATGACTGGATTTAAACAGATATTTGAAAGATATAAAGTTATCGCAGGTCATGAAAAAAAAGTAAATATGAAAATGATGAATGATGGAAATCATTCAGAGATAGTATTGATAAAGCAGTTTTCCTAAGGCCTAATCATACTTTCTGCATGTCTGCAAGTGTCTGCACAGGCCCCTCCATGGACGTCCATGCGCAACCCAAAATTGGTGACCTCGCGGACTGTCTGCGTGGAAAGAGCGCCGCCTGCGCATGCTCAAATGTATATTCAGTTGCTCCACATTCCAGTCCTGTTGTTAAAACGGGAACTTTGACCTTTTAAAAAGTATTTTCCTACAAAGATTTACTCCGTTTGTTGTCCGTCATTCTTTGTCAGCAGTCCTGTCTAGGTCAGGCTTATACTCTGTTGCAGCCTCTCAAAGCATCTCTTTTACGCGTGAATAGAGCAATGTTTTGACTTGAATTGTTTTAGTTTAGAAAACACTGGCAGCATATGTCATTTCAACCTGAAAGATTTCTCATTTTGTTAATAAAAAAAGGAAAAATTCCTCCCATTCCAGTGAGAATGTGCTCTCCGTCATGTCCCCAGAACCTTTGTTTTTTTTTATCCCTATTGTCTCTGTCATGTTGACGATGATTTAGTTGTAGCTACAACAGTAGTAGTCTGGTTAAAAAAAAAAAAAAAAGACAAAGGAAAAGAAGTGTTGTTGGCACAATCTGCACACTGCAAATCATGTATGGCCAGACTGGCACAGACCTTTGTTTTCAGTATGAATGAAACCGCTGCACACCTGGACGAGTCAGATGCCCGCGGATGCATAATGCATAAAGTATACTGGGGGCTTTAGGCTATAAATAGGTATGCAGTTTTAAATTTCAGTACATTTAGAAAAACATGCATAACTCAATGCTGAGTTCTTCTCTTAAGGTGTGTTAAAACCAAATGTACCAGGAACTTTTACTTCCAGGGACTTCAAGGAACTAAAAGGTACCTGTGGCCCATTGCTGTCTGTGTTTCCGCCATGGCATAAAGTCACAGGAGGATTATGCAAATACGGCCAATGACATACAACAAAGCAGGAACGATATCCAGCCACTGATGTAACTGGATATCGTTTTCCAGAAATTGTTGGGTTGCCGTTTCTAATTCCCACTGAATATCATCGTCTGCATAGGTCTGATTGCCTCGTGAGGCCTGCACCTCGTCGACCATCTGTCGTACTTTTTCTACTGTGACTGCATCTCGAAGCACTATGGAACGAAAAATTGTCTCTAAGCACAATAAGACAACAGTAAGTTTGGAGCTTCAGACTTTTAAACATGGTGGGTGGAAGAGAATACTGCAAATAATCGACCAATCAGAGTGTCCAGTACTGCAGGCCCTGCTTACAAAGGTTCTGAACCTTTGGAAAGTACTACCCCCAGAGCAGGGATGATCAGTTACCCCGGAACTCAATTTAGATCGTTGCTCCTGTGATCAATATGTACAGACTTCCTTAAGAGGTTCCCAGTTTTTGTTTTGGCTTTCCCTGTTACTCGGATGCGAGTCCCCCTGCTCACACAGCCTGACTATTCTTCTAGTCACATGACTCAGGGAGTAGCATAGATTTTTAGCCAGAAATTCTAAGTATCTCTCCTCAATCAACTTTTTTTTTCCTACTGTTTTATGTTAGGCTCAGTTTGTGTAAACTGATCATTTTTGATCATTTTTGTTTTTTTAATTTTTAAAATTTGGTTAATACATTTTGAAGTTAAAAGTCTTGCATAACGTGAGAATATGTAGACTTGATGTGAGAGCTTGTAAAATGTGGTGTGAGAACTAAAAGAACGAACATCTTAACTTGTATGTGTAAATTTTCACTTGTAAAATATATTCTCACACGCGCTGATTTAAAGTCGGATGAAAAAAAAATATTTGAGGGCTTGCATAAAAAACGTTAACTTGTACAGATGTTACAACATCCATTTGTGCACCCTACAAACTGTTCTGCAGTAGCACCTCTTCAGCAAAAGAAGGTGGGTGGTAGGGGCTGCAGTTGATAGCTGGAGAACTAGGTGGCAGCAGAGTGCTTGAATTCTGTGAACTGGATTTTAAGGTAGTTCCACCTTTGACCACAATGTAGTTGCAATTAGCAGAGTGGCACTGTCCGTATTTCTGTTCGATAACTCAACCGGAAGTGAAGCTATCTTTCTTGGAGCTTTCTGTAACATAGCACATACTACTGTGTTTTGATGGCATTTTGTGTTTGTCACATCTTAAATCATGCAGATTTTAGCAAAGGACCTCAGTATTTTCTAAAAGTCTATTTTTTCAGGTATTAAACATCGTTGAAGGTCCTCTGTGAATGATACACATCAGAGTATGCAACCAGCATGAACGTGCATGCGTCAGTGTCTGTGTTTGCCCACCAGAGCTCTGTCTAAATATTGTTGTCATGGGGTGTGGAAGGACCCAAATGCAGCACAGTCTCTCAGATTCAGTTTGTAATGACCTTTATTGTAATTCAAAGCAGG
>JAPQLA010000020.1:1979755-2016272 GCA_029822935.1 Naso vlamingii
GTTCCCACACACAGCCCATTCACAAATATAATAACGAAAACAAATACAAACAAAACAAACGACCTTGGTCGTAACACCACACAGCCAAAAGCAGATGAGAACCAGGAAACGCACAGGCAAAACTCGTGGTCAAAGACAGAAGGCTGTTGCATTTACCGGGGCAGAGACGAAGAGAGGTGGTCAGAGGCAAGCCGAGTCGAAACCAGGAAGTCAGTCCACAGATGAGTGGCAAGGTGGAGAGAGCCAGCAGCAGAAGAGCGGCAGAGCAGACTGTGACAATTGTCTTTTATCCAGTTTTTTTGGCTTTACTCTTACGTTACACTTTTAGAGTCTGGCTGTTTCTAACTACTTCTTTTAATCTGATAAGGGATTATAATCATCGGATGTGAATTTCATGTGGTTTTTAACTACTTCTGACATCTCAAATGACTGGTCTTCCAGTGACTGGTCTTGCAACCAGGTCCCTTTTAGAAAATTTCTTAGCTACCTTTGCACTCGCTTTTATTGCACAATTTCTGATTTAAGACAGACTTCTCTAAAGCCAACTGAAACTGGGTCTTACCAGTTTTTTTTATTCACAATGGCCCCAGTCTTGGGTCTTTGGAGATCCCTTCCAGGCTCTGTCATTTCACTGAGCAGTTCCTCTAACTTACCCATCCCTTCTAACAACAATGGATCCAGCTGTACCCTGTAAAGACAGCACTCTACTGAAGAAAGCTTACAAAATGATCACTAACCTCAGGGAGGATGTCTGATGGCACTCGGATGAACTACACAGGAAGAAATCCCTGCTGTCTAGTTTCTCGAACCATCTCCCTCTGCTATCCAGTTTCATGGCAGTCGAGCAGACCAAAAAATTAGCCCCTCACAGCCCAGCCCTCCAGGACACAGTCGCATGGGACCCTATCACCTGTCTGTGGCCCTCCTGCTCAGCGCCAAACTGTGAGATACCCTGGACTGAGGTAGTAATCTGTGGTTAAAAGAGGGACTCTGGCGGACTGCCTCTGCCTCTCTCCTCTGCCAGAGTCTCTCAAATCGCTACAAAGCCCTTTCGGCTGCCGATAATCCAGTCCACCTGGCTGATGCCCCCGCATCGGCATCTTCACCTTGTTAAGACCAGGAAACACTTCCTCTTGAAACCGCAGCCTTCTCTCCACTATTGGTTGGTGGTGCTCAGGTGGCTGGCCACCCCAAAACAGAGCCTTGGCACCCACCATCCTGAGCTGCAAACTCCTCTACCCACTGCAGGAACCTGAACTGAACACTCCCCACCCCCCTCCAGGTCTGGTGACACATCTTCTGTCTCCAGTCCAACTCCTACACCATCCCACTCCATGACTGACATCATTGGTGACTCCATAATCCAGAACATTTGGATAAAGATGGCGAAAACGTCCCGTCCAAAGCTCATCCAAAGCTGAAAAAAACGTGTTGTCCATGCAGGCACAAATGATGTACGAAGAGAAATATGTGAACTGCTGAAGCTGGACTTTATCTATTTGTTGACAGCCCTTCAGTCACAGAGTGCCACACCAAGGTCTCCTGACCAATTCCAACTCTTGGCCAATGGGTGGGTCATTTCAGCTGCTTGCTAAGCCTGCAAACCTGGCTGTCATCGATATGCAGCAAAATATATGTTTTACATTGATAATTTCAATTTGTTTGAGGAATGAAAGCAGTTTTATTGGAGGGATGGCCTCCACCCAAACACAGCTGGTTCTCGCATGTTAACATCAAACTTGTCACACTGTCAGCTACATTGCTTGATGTCTTCCGAGTCCATGTCTATGTCAGTTCAGTTCCACCTATTTAATTCCTGCACATGGTAGGCAAGGACCCACTGTTTCTTGATTATCACTCACAGAAGTTTTTATACTTTACTTACTTACTTACTTGTACGTACTGAAATCGGTCAACTTGGGCTTTGAGGACGGGGAGGTGAAAGGGAGGAAAGGGGGATGCAATGGAGGAAGTGGGGACATGGGCGATGAGGGTTCCAACGGCGCAGCAGGGGTTGTGACAGCTGCAGACTGCTGGCTTAGGGTGGTGCGGGTGTTCCAGTTGAAAAAATTCCAATCCCGCAAACTGGAGCGCCTATACCAGCGTTATTTCTGTAAAATGTTCCAGCATGCAATTGTCCAAAAAGTGTACCAATGTAACAATACTCACCCTACTTTCAGTTCTACACAACATAATATGTAATTCAGTTCACTGAAATTGTAGTGAATAGCAGTTAAAAAAAAAATCACAGTGCTTATGTGTGATTGTGGAGGGAATTTAAAAAGTTGGTACACAATTTATTATCAAAAATGAGATTTGGTCACACTGACCTAGACGGCACATTAAACATCATGATTAAACACAGGTAGTTGTGAGCACTGTGGAATACAGGAAACAATGGATCATGTACTTTTGCATTGTCCAAGGTATCAACAAGAGAGACAGACACACAGTATGTCTACATGACATGAGAGAACTTCATTTGTTGTGTTAGTCCAGCTAAAACCAGACTAAAACATGTTAGTCTGACTGAAATTGCACTAAATCAATTTTCTCAGTCGAGCTAACACACCCAGATAATGTGATTAGGAGTCGAACAACTCCTCGGACTGGCCTAAGCAATCTGCACATGATCAACAGGCCTTTGACCTGGAGCTCGAACAGCATAAATTTGTAGACGAAAGCCAGAAAGAAAACAAGAATCCCTTTAGCACTAGGAGTAGTGTGCATCAAAACGGAAGCCAAAGTAAAGCGTAGCTACGACGTGTACCAGCTGTAAAGTTGTCTGTGTTTTCACAGCTTGACATGGATTTGGCTAGCCACTTGCTAACTTTTTTGTAGCTTGTTTGGCTAACCACAAGAAAGCCCTGTAGCACCCAGCTGAATGGCATATATCAGCCTACTGTAGCAGACAATAAATTCATACTCCCTCGGCGCTTGTATATTGGGACTAGCAGTCCAATTATATGGCCTAATTGAGCTATAACTGTAGTTCGACTTAACTGTGCATGTAAACATACTGACTTAGACACTTTAACCAGATGACTAAAAGTATAAGAGAATTAATGCAGAGGAGCTCAGGTCAGGTGGGGTATAGGGCTGTTTTCAAGTTTTTAAGAGAGTATTGGGAATATTAGCATTTAACAATTATAGAGTTACTGTTCTAATTGTAATTAAGCCTTTAAAAGAATTTCACCGGTAGTGTTTTATTTTTTTCCATCATTTATTAACCAGGTATTTACTATTGTACTTGAATATGTTTTTCAAATGGTAATTTTCACTTTTAGTTTATGTAATGTTTATGGGAGTAATACTGTTTCAACTTGAGTATAGATTTTCAGCAGCTACTCCACCCAGCATTGCACACAGCAAACCTGAAACAGGGTAGTATTTCAAGATAGAAAATACCAGCTGGTTTCTGGGGCCCAAGGGAGCATAATTAAGCTGTGTCATGTAAACTGCCATGTGCTTTGTTCTTGGATGGCACCTTAAGGCAACAGGATAGACATGCACAGCAGTTGGAATAGCAAAAGGGGCCCATACTTCACTTTTGCCCCTAGGTCTCCTGGTGGGTATTTCAGGCCCTGATTAAAACTTTTCTTTTGCTTATAGCGAATCACTGTCTGCAGTTTTCTCTTACTGAGACAGAGCAACAAGGCTCAAATATGTGCACACCTCTCATTTTGGCAGATTCTATAGCAGTTGTGATGCTTTTTTATGTATTTACTTTTTTGCTGCTGATCATTAAATTGTTGCCATTTAAAGCAGAACGCAGTCTCTATTGATATCCATTAGTGTAAGAAGAAAGTAAATGGCAATTGTTACATCCTGACCTTTATCCTGTTTATGGACTAATGTTCTCAGTTTTACAAAGAGAAGAGTGGGCAGCAATTATTGGCTTATTGGGTGTAGCACACACAAGTCATTAAGCTTCTCTGTTTTGCTGCTTTCTTGGCTAATGATCAAGGTTTGAGAAGATTTAAACTTTGTCACATCAACCTGATTGTTGTCTTTAACTCATCAGTTCAGGAACATTGTTGAATGGATTGTTTTGCACCGAATCAGTTGTTGGAACCTTAACATTCAAGGACCAATTAATCAGAGTTTTGGCTGTCACTGACTGCAAACAAAAGCTAGCGAATTGTCGAAATAATTGCAAGGACTTAACTGTTGCACTTAAAGCCATGACCTCATTAGGTGAAAAACAGCCACTTTCCTGATTATCTCAGACTTGAAAACATAGCAACAGAGGTGCATTAGTGTGTAAATGCAGGTATTGTGATTTATTAAAACACAAGATGTAAATGCATACAAACATTACAATACCAAAAAAGGTGTATCTGCTTTAAAACCAAAGAGCTTCCTTTGTGTGTGTGTGTGTGTGTGTGCGCGCGTGTATGTGTGCGTGTGTGTCTGTAACCCTAATGCTAGCACAGGTGAGATGTGGCCTGTAAAGATTTTTAACTTACAATAGATGACTGGGATTTTGCTGCCCTAACTACAACTGGAAGTTCATTGACAGCGGAAGTGTCCTTGTGTATAATGATACATGATCATTGGGTAATGAATCATTACCTAATGATTTATTACTACAGTACCCTCCAGTCTGTTCACCAGTAACTAATCATTCATGCTTCAATTGGTCACTCATTAACTAATTATTAACTATTCAGTTGTTCCTCATTTGTTCCTCATTCTTCTCTCAGTATCTACCGCATTTCCTCTAATAGACCAGTATTCAGTTAAAAGCCAGGATGAAGATAATGTCAGTTAGCATATCAGTTCAGCATAAAATGACATTTCAACAGCTCTAATTTAAATTTAATAATATGATCATGCTTTTATTTTCAACACTTTGTTGGCTGGATTATTTTGATATTATTGTCATGTTTCAGTCACATTGTGTATTGCTACATGAAAATGTAGTAACGTAGAAGTCTCACAAGGCTGCAGTGGCTCAATTGAAAGTGCGGTTACAATGAGGAGGTCCTATTCATTGCACACGATGCAGTTTACCCACACTGTAAGGGGAGAGCACTCAGTATGGCACCCTGGTGGAAATTTAACTTGAAATTTAAAGAGAGAGTACTGCAGTATGCACAGAAAAATTCAGGAGAGAAAGCTGCAAGTCACTTTGACATTGATTAAGGCAGAATAAGATATTGGAAAAAAAACAGAAAGATGAACTACGACTAGCCGAAAAGATCAGAGCATAGCCAACTGGAGTCGGGAGGAAAAAGGTTAGCTTAGAAATTGAGCTACAGCTAACCGAGTGGATCTTCTCCATGCGGGACAAACACAGCTGTGTATCACGAAAATGATAAAGAACTACAATTTTGACATAGCAACGGTCTCCCACTTGAACCACCACAGCCCAGAAAGATCCAGAGCAGCTCACCCAGAAGCCTGAGAAGACTGTCAGACTAAAAGAATTTTAGAGAAGGACATTGTTGCGATGGATGAGACTGCTGTATGGTTTGACATGGTGTTACTGACAACTCTTGACACAAGAGGTGCAAAGAGATTGTGTCTAAAATGATGGCATCAATCTAAAGCCTTGCATCGTGTTCGAGGGGGCTGTTTGTGAGGTGAAGGTGATGCAGCAGGAGATCTCCAGTGCAGTGATCACCACCTCCATGAATGGCTGAATGAATGATACTCTGGTTGCTCACTGGCTGCAGTCTGTGGTGGGAAAATTAGGCTTCACCCTGCAGTCCCTGGTGTGGGACTTATTATACCATTGCCACATCAGCACTGCCACCAAAGCCAAACTGAAATGTGACTACAACATGACAACGGCTGTGATCGCAGGAGGCAGCACTAAATATGTCCAAGCCCTAAATGTGATGTAGAACCGACCTTTCAAGCAGAGCCTGCGTGATGCCTACGATCAGTGAATGGTGGGGGATGCAGATAAGGAATACACAGCTGGAGGTAACTTAAAAGCACCCACCCACCGCCTGCTCGTGGACTGGGTGGTCACAGCCTGGGACAAACTGGACAAGGTCATGATCAGAAAGTCTTTCAGAGTTTGTGGACTGTCTGTCAAAAACGACAGAAGCAAAGATAACGTGATTCTCTGCTTCAGGACAGGACAGCTTTGCGCTGCCTGACAGCTCCGCCATCGAAACCTGGAGAGAAGGTGCGAAGCAGCCAACGAGGAGGATGATGACAAGGAGCCGATGAACAATGATCTTGTCATTCTTGATGATGATGATAAATTGGTAAATGAAAAAAAATTAGGCTTCACCACCTGAAGCCTAATTATTATTATTTATTTTTTTAAATTTACCAAGATAAGCTAACGCTATGTCTTGGACTGTTTGTTTCAGTACAATGATGACACGGACTCGGATACTCCTCTCACTGACCGCGCTGCACACTCTAACCATGGATACTGACAACAACAGCTTAGGCAAGGTGATACCCACAATGCCTTGTGCCTCTTTAACTATGGTGGCCTTGATAACCCAAAATACGTAACAGTTACCATTATGTTTCTGTACTTTGCTTGCAGCTACTGGTATCTGATTTTGACTTGAACAGTGTGTGTTTACGTTGTACAGTAATTCATTGTTTTGACCAAGTCTCCACTGCTGATAAAATTGGAGAAGTTGTTGTTAATTTTCCTGGTTGTAGATTTTACAGTATGTCTTTATGGTATATGGCATATGGAAATTATATTTGGGAATTTTAAATTCCAAATAATATTGTGTTTGCCTTTGAGGAAATAAATGCCCCTCCAGGTGGTAAAAGAGCAGTTGTCCTGCTGTCATTACCTCTTCAACATTCACAATGTTAAACCTAGTAGCATCATGGAGTGATGGGCCAGATGCTACATTATAGTGCTATAAAAAGAAACAACTATCAGTATTTATGTTTTTAACCGGAGCTGGGCTCACTGAGGGCTTTTCTGTAATTTTCAGAGCTTTAGATGTTTAGTTTGTGTTAGAAAGCATCCTGGAAGACTGCTCTTAATACAAACAAATCAAAGATGTGATGTGGAACCAGGTCTTTAAAGCCAGAGACCCAGCTTGACATAGTAAGAATGCACATATTATATCCAAGTTTAGTGTCTCATTAAGTATCTACAAAAGTCTGGGTGAAAATAAATGTTACCAAAAAAACAATAACAAAAACAAAACAAAACAAAAAAAACCCCAAAACCTTCCTCAAAAAGAGCTTATTTTGGGGATAATATCATTCCTCAAGACTGTGGGCGTGGCAGATCACATTTTGATTGACAGCTTCCTCACCACCCTCCAACATTCATGGAGCAAAGCAGGGAACAGCTCTATTGTCGCAGAACTGTTAATATATAACTTTAGTAAAATTTAGAGGTTTTTTTAGGCGAGAATGTTACTATATAGATTTTAAATATGAAGTCAGTTTATCTTAATAATGTTGGTTTGTAAATATATCACAAAGTTAGTCGGACTTGCAACAAGCTGCAGCTCCCGGTGAGACCTGCCGCTCTGCTTGCTGTGGGGAGAAAGTTAACCGATAAACTGATGATCTGTGCGGAAATTAAAAGCTGGCTGTAAAGTTTCCGTAGCATTTTAAAACATGATACAAAAACAAAAGAATACTTTGCTGCCTTTTCATGTTGATTAGTTGAACGTGGAATGTTTTCTTGCGTGGTGTTCAATGCGAATTACACCATGAATTAATCAACCCACCTTAAATGCCAATATGACAACTTGAAGAAGTCTGGACATCAAACATAATTATTTGCTCTTTGCCTTTCTTCCATGTTGATATTCGCTTTAGTATAGCTAGCTTGGTTGAATGCAACAGCGTGAAATGAATTGCTTGGCTCAGACTGGGAAAGATTGGTTGAATGGAGCAGAGTGGTTTTGTATGAACGGATGCCAGACTTTGAATTTTTGATTGGCTTCATCCATATTACATAATACGGATCGGGGATAACCACGCCCAAATCAATCCAGCTTCAGGAAACTATTAGAAACTTCAAATGGCACAATTTCAAGTTTGGATTGAGGTTAATGTCTGAATTTTTTTTTAAATGCTTTTCATTATGCTTGCAAGACCCTAAATTACATATTAAAAGAGTTTTTGATGATTTGGGTTCCCAGAGGCTTTAATCATTTTATTGTCTTTTTTATTGAAAAGTCTGCATGATGATGGTTAAATGACTGGTGACCACTGGCCAGTAACACAGACAAGGAAACTTAAAGTGGCAAAGGGGAACACATCAAGGTAATAATAAGTACTGATATGATCATAATAAACTACAGTGATAATAAACTCTATTTATGCAGTGCCTTTCAATAAAGCAAATTAAAACACAATAAATACGTTCAAGGAATTTTAAAAATAAAACCCTCTGCAATAAAGATTCAGATGACAGATTATATTTACCAGATAGCCTTTGAAATAAAGGCCTGCCTCAAATAAAGACAGTGATAAATGGTAAGCACTTACTGACAGTGTGACTTGCTATTTAGTGAAAGAGACAGTGCTGGATAAAAAGTTTTTGTCTACTGTTGTCACAAACTGGAGCATGTAATAGCCTATTTGTAGGTAAGAAGAACAGTCAGACAATAGGCTATTAGGCTACTTGAAAACATTTTATTATCAGCCAACAGTTTGAAATATTAATGTTTTTTCTCTCCGTCTTCTCTTTAGTCTCCTCCCCTCCTGAAACAGCTGCAGCCAGCATCAAAATTTTGGTGAGCATGTGTGAATTGTAGCCTCAGTTTCCTGTTCTCAGCTGACAGGAGTGGCATCCAGTGTGGTCTTCTGCTGCTGAAGCCCATCTGCTTCAAGGTTCGACATGTTGTGTGTTCAGAGATGGCCTTCTGCATACCTTGGTTGTAATGAGTGGTTATTTGAGTTACTGTTGCCTTTCTTTCATCTCAAACCAGCCTGGCCATTCTCCTCTGACCTCTGGCATCTACAAGGCACTTTCACCCAGAGAACTGCTGCTCACTGGATATTTTCTCTTTTTTCGACCATTCTCTGTAAACCCTAGAGATGGTTACACGTGAAAATCCCAGCAGATCAGCAGTTTCTGAAATACTCAGTCCAGCCCGTCTGGCACCAACAACCATGCCACATTCAAAGCCACTTAAATCGCCTTTCTTCCCCATTCTGATGCTCAGTTTGAACTTCAGCAGGTCATCTTGACCATGTCTACATGCCTAAATGCACTGAGTTGCTGCCATGTGATTGGCTGATTAGATATTTGCGTTAAGCAGTTAAACAGGTGTTCCTAATAAAGTGGCCTGTGAGTGTATATATATATATATATATTTTTTGTTTGTTTGTTTGTTTGTTTTTTTTGTTTTTTTTTTCACACACACACACATAAAATACACCAACGACCACCTGCTTTGAGCTTTACAGTGACGATAGCCAAATTATTTAGACACTGGGATGCATAAAAACACAAACTAGCAGTGACACACACAGAACTCATGTAAATCTTGCTTCATTGAGGGACCTGACCACTGACAGAAAATTAAGATGAAGAAGATTTTCTCTCTCTCTCTCTCATTCTCTGTGTGTGTGTGTGTGTGTGTGTGTGTGTGTGTGTGGACTGTGTATCAGTGTGTACATGACTGCGTATGTGTGTGTGTGTGTGTGACTGTCCAGTCATTTCATTAAGTAAGGAAACATAGAAGAAAGGAGAATGATTTGATTGACCTATCAGTATTAATATAAAGCTATATAAATAAATGCAAACACTCATTCACACACAGACACACTCACACACACACTCCATACATACAGTAATGTTAGCTAGCTTGGTTAGCAGACATTCCAACCCTCCCGGAAGTTCCGGGAGTCTCCCGCATATTGATAGCAGCTCCTGCACGCCCACAAATGAGAAACAATCTTCCAGAATCCAGAGCCAGCAAGCAAGAGCGCGCGCTGCAGTGACTGCGTGTGTGTGACTGATCATGTAGCGCATGCATGAGAGGGAGCGAGAGCGTGTGGGTGTGCCTGTGTGACTGTCCATGCAGCGCATGTGTGAGAGAGAGAAAGAATCCTGTCTTGCTCTGTCTTGCTTAGTAGACCAATCAGTTTTCTGTGTGGACGGGCTTTTACATCTTCTCTCCCAGACTGAGAGACAGTCAGTTCAATGTATCCAGCGTCATGGCAGAGTGCCCCCCCCCCCATAATGCACATAATACATACAGTGATGTTAGCTTCTATAGTTAGTTAGCTAATGTAAGCCAACTATAAAATAAACTAGTTTGTTGATACATGATAATAACACAATGTTGTACACAATGAATGTATGATATGTATGTGTCTACACTTGAAGGTTGTCATGTTGTTGAATTAGTCCTATGACAGTTTCATTACATCAAATATTTTCTGACATAAAAAAATAAGATAATACTTTCATATATCAGATTTTGCAGTGTACCGTGATCTTCCTGAAGGATGACACTTCTGATATCATTTTTGTGGTTGACAGTAAATATGTCCCTGACAGTCACAGTTGATAAGAATCAAAGGTCTTCATTAGCACCCATAGAAAATGCATGCAGGTTGTTTTTTACCCATTAACGGAAACTTGGGGTAGTAGTACAAAAACCACAAGTTCTTAAAATGTATTAAAAAATATGTTAAAGTTTTAAATGCCATGATATTAAAAAACGTTTTTCTTTAACACTTGGAATATAAAATGACAGGAACTTATTTACAAAGATATTTGTAGTCATTTTTGACCCACTTGTGTATCTAAGGTTTAAGTCCTGGGCCTGTAAGCATAATGACAGTTCTTTTGGTAACTGTTAAGCAGTCATGGTTTAACATTGCCTCAAGGAAATCAGTGAAAGCCAATCCTTTCTGTCATTGAAAGAGATCAGCAACCAAAGAGACAAGGAGATGATTCGAACCCTCTGTTTAATTTAATGCAGGGTTGACCACTGACACGCTCCCTCAGTTTTCCACTCAAGAGGAGCAGGTCACTGTCACTAACACCTCCCATCCCCAGCATATTAAACTGATGTGAGTCACTGAGAGTGATTAACTGATTTTGGAGTGTTAATTAAAGCTCTGTTCTGTATTGACAGCAGTTGTGCGTGTCAATAATAGGTTAATACAGGCAATCTTAAATGCCCTTTCCACATGAACAATAGAGTATTATTAGTGATGGGATGAGTGATGAAATTGACACTGACAGGGAAATTTAAAAATGGATGTTTTATCCAAGATTTTCGATCCAGGCTCTCCTACAGTCATTAGTCAAAGGGGGTTTCCATGGACATGTAGATTGACATTGACTAGAGGAAGTGTTCACTCAGCAGCGACAGTAATAAATGTGAGCTCACTGAAGCACAATGTTATTCAGCTCCACTGTCCACCAGTTTTTTAAAAGGCATCTGTTTTTATTTATGCTCAGACATTATAAAGATTTAAAATGGGATGAAGAGGGTGCTTAAGAATCCAAACCGCTGTCTCCATAATCTCAAGCTCGATGGGCTCCGCTGGAGTGAGAGAATAAAATTACTGCCTGTCAGGCATCAGTGACATAGAAAAATGGGAAAATGGTGGACTTTTACTATCCATTCCTTTTAGATACCCACAAAAAACTTTCTTGCTGGTCCATTTAACACAAGGTCACTCCCCCATAGCTAAGTTTGTTGGAAAATTGAACCTACATTTTCTTAACTGAAGATTAAACAGTGCAGTAATTTAGGTGACAGCCTTTGAGCTAAGATTCTTCACTTGAAGAGAAGGTGGGTAGGAAGGTGTGTGTGCCCCAAAGCTATATGGAGATAAAAATATCCTTTTATCGAAAAATTCTGGTTTGTATGCATGGCTCGGGTTTGTAATTCATGCAAAGTACGAGTATCATTCAAACATAATAATATTATAAAAATAACCCTCTCAGGAAAGGCAATAATTTCTTTAATAATCAGGAAGAGCACAGACACAGCATGAACTTGTGACAGTGTGCCAATTTTTTTAAATGCTGCCATTGTTAAATATTCAAGGTTTTCTAAATTTTGTCCAATATTTTCAGACTTACAGATTATTAATTTGTTATGATTTCATGTGTTGTATATTACAGAGAAAAATAAGATAATATACCTTAATAATGCACAGGGCAAGTTACTTTATTAGTCAAAACTGATTTTAAGTCAAATTAACATTGATAGACTTCTGTATTCTTTGATGGTTAAAGGAAATAATATCGCAAAATAAAAACATTTTAAAAAACTACATAAAGTAGTCTGAGCAGAATTGTTTGGGAGATGTGCACATCGGCTGTTTAGTAGGGGGTCATTATTCTGTTCAAGGGGAACAATAAACGTTAAAAGCCTTAAATCTCTTGGCCTATTATGGCTGTTTTTGAATACTTTTGATTTGTTTTTTATACACAACACATATTTTTGCCCATGTTTGGTATCTTTTTTCCAGCACAACTTCACCCATACAATCATGCTATTATTTTTTTCAGTTTGACCTACTGTAACAACATATTGGGCCCAAAAATCACACAAAAACATAAGAATCTCGTTTGAAAAATTCACCATTTATTACAATAAAAAACCAAACAATCTCAACAAAGCATTTGAAATGTTGAAAATGTAAGCAAGGGTTGCAAATGTGGACATATAAAGGTAAAACTGAGATGAAATCAAACAAACTATCAACAAATATTTACAGCAAAAAGCACACGTAACTATAGGTGTTTTTGTTTTGTTTTTTCTTTTAGCTATGCAACTCTTCAAAGCAGGTTATGCACACAAATATACAGAGGGCTACATCACAAGCTTTGCATTCCCAGAGTTCAAAATAGTTCAAATGTAACAAATAAAAGGTAAACTTGAGATAAAATCATACTAAATACAAGAATTTATTTTTCAGTTGGTCTGAGAGGTCAACCTCACCCATGTTCCTGTTGTAGGCGATGATGGGAGGGGGGCAGGGAATGTTTTTCACTGCCCAATGTCCATCTCCCTCCTTCACGCTCGTCTGGACCATGTTACAAGAAAGAGCTGGGTGTGTTGTGGAGCACACTGACAACTCCTGTGTGTCCATCCATTTCACGAAAACCAGGGGGCTCTCCCTGATCCACCTCACTGCCCCTCTCTCTGACTTCCTGGTGAGGGCATTTGCTCTTCCTGTGGGACAGCTTTTCCTGTTGTCTCTGTGTGTACCACAGGCTCCATATTTCATGCTGGCTAAGCCAAGGAACAACTGGGGGCAGGTGTAAAAATTGTCCATATGAATATTACCTCGTCCCAAGTTATGATAGCTGAATATGGTTCATCACAGCATCATATGACAGTCCATACACTGTGTCTGTGTTGGTTTTCCCATGTACACACAAAAATTTATAGTGTTGCCATTTCTTGAATCAACAAGCACAAAAAGTTTGATCCCCCACTCTGCTGCTTTGTCTTTCATGTATTGGGTCAAGCCAGTTACAGTTTCAACTGCCAATTCCTTCCGTGGATGGTAATGAGCCTGGCTGGCACTGCCGATACCATCAATGAGGGGCTTGATCCTGAACATCTCTTCATAGTTTGGTGTTCCCTTCTTCTCAACATTTTTTACATCCTCCTCTAGATAACTTTGGTGAATGTTCCATAAACAAGATGCCTTTTCTTTTCCAGTAGTCCTGGACAGTTGGCAGTGACACCAATGCTGTGTAAATAAGGAACACAAGGAATCTGCAGAGCTCCTCAACTTCAAGGTCAGCCCACTTTTGTCCCATATCCTGTTTTTTTCTTTTTTTTGCTGCACACTTGTTGGTATTTCTGCAGAGTATCCTTGTTGTGTCAGTGGAGAAGTACAACTTGAACAGGTCCAGAGCTGAATGTGCTGCACAGGGTTTCATCGGGGCTCCTGGTGTTCTGTGGAGCATAAATCTACTGGTTTGTGGGACAGTGTTAGGGTCATTTTTCTTTTTTTTTTTTTTTAGGGCTGAACTCTGGTGTGGCTGGGCTTGTGGAGAACTGGACCTCGTCTGATTGCTCCTCCCCTCCTGTGCAGGTAGGAGGGCTGGAGAAGGCCCCAGCTGCTCATGATCTCTGTACATGTACATGACAAGAACACATGTAAAAACATTAGCGATTATCAGGATCTTTTCCATATGCACAGAGTGTACAATGAAGCAGTTCTTGGCAATAAAGTTCATGTTCTCATGCTCCCTGCAACAATGTGAATACAAGGATTATAAAGGAAAATCACTATGTAAAATGATACGGGCAAAAGGAAAAATCTGCTAATAAATATATATTTGATAGAATATAATCCAAAATATACACAAGTAAACTCAGTTTATCCAACTGAATTTGAAATGAGGATGAGAGTTTAGCTACTCATTTTTTTTCAGCTAAAGTGTCAGTCACTTAGGGGAATCAAAAAATCTAAACAATAGTTTACCCACCTTTACTATTTCACCCCTGATATACTGTACACAATGATATATCCACATAAAAAGCTTTGTCATAAAGTTTACATGATGGCAAAAAGCAAAACAGAAGCAATTAATGTTCATGAGAAGTTTGTCGTACCTCACATCAACGACAAAAGATGGGTCATTCACAACATCATCCTCTGTGTCACTCTCTGCCTCCAACGATGAACTGGAAAGGAGCCCATGCTGCCCAAATTTAGCTTCTCCCAGTGCAAAAAACACAGCGACAGCTCGATTGACATCCAGTGTATGCTTAATTTCTTCTCAAAATCTTCCAGCATCTGTCTCCCCTCTCCTCCTCCTCTTTCACAAACACTCCTCCATGCAAATCTTCCTCTCTTTGCCTCTCTCCCTGTCGCTCTCCTACCCCTCCAAAAACTCCTGTTTGACAAAACCCACCAAAATCTACCTCCCCTTCTCTCCATGTCTCTCTTCCACTCCTCCACAAAAAACTCCAAGTCACTCAAAAACTCAGAAAATATCGCTAACTCACTTGCTTCCTGTCTCTCCTTCTCGCGCCGTCTCCCGCAGTTAGCTTCTGCTTCTGCGCAGTTAGCCTGCCTGGACTAGCCTGTGGAGTTGAGTCAGCAAATTCAAGCTTTTTGTTTTTGTTTTTTTGTTTTTATTTATAAAATAACAAAAAATGGCAAAGATTTAAAAATTAGGCCAACACCTGCCCGATCACATATTTCATACTTTTACGCACAGATAGATGTGATCTTCTCATAAAATTCAAACGATCACATCTCTGGTTGAACATCAAATCAAACCTGGGAGAAGGTTTTGAACACTTTTGTACTTTTGAATGAATTTGACAGCAGTGCTCTGTGTGATCTGGGTTTTCTGGCATAGTGTGTTGGAAAAGTCATATGATATGATCACATCGGCATATTTGGCAACTTTTTTGAAAATTTTACAGAGATCTACAGAAAACAAGTGGAGATGTACATTTTAAGAAGTGCAAAAATACAGGAAAGCAATATAAGAGATACAACATTTAAAAGCAAACCAGCAAAGACCTCATTTTGGATTCCACTGAAGAAAAAGGAATTTTTGGCTGGTCCCAAAGGGATCTGTCCAAAACATGGCTGTGTCCATTGCTGAGTGACTGACTGAGCGTAGTTGAGTGAGCAGAGTGTGTTCGGGTCTTTCCGTAGCTCCTCAGGTTTGCGCACAGCATGTGTCCACGCCTCCCGGCCACAACACTGCAGTTACTTCAGTCCACATGAGCAGAGCTGAGAAGCAGGAGTTTGAGGAAGCAGGTTTGTTCCTAAACGCCGGTCTGCTTCTCTTCCCCTCCTGATGTCACGTGTCCGTCAGAGGAACGCCGATTTTTAATTCATCCTATTATATCTTGATTGACTTACTAAGACAACCGCATAACAGCTACTTATATCCAAACATGCTCATGTTACACATTACCTCTAACTATCACTGAAACACATTGGCCGAAAAAAAACAAAAAAGCAACAACAACAACAAAAAACGCATTCACCAAACAGGACCAGCCATATACTAGTCCTGTTAAAAGTGATACAACAGGTTAGTCAAATACTTTAAAATTGTGCTTATTTCACTCGGAACTTCAAAGTGCATCTGTATCTAGAAAACTGGAGTAATTTTTGTTATTTTGTGATAATGGTGGGGACATTAAACTTAAAATGACATTATTGTCAATATTCAAATCATCAGAAAAGCATCTCCTGGATCAAACTTTACTATATTCTCGTCTTCCTACAATCCTGAAATCAAGATGTATTAATAAACATTGAAGAACATATGATGATAGAACAAGTTCTGTAGTAAAAAAACAAACAAACAAAAAACATGATTCATGCAAGTCCGTCATATACTGCATACTAGTTCCTTGTTTTGATCAAACTCTTGCAAAATCTGACTTACTCAACATGCAGCTAGTGTTTTGTTGTTTATGCTGGTAGTGGCTTTTTTATGAGCACTGGCTTTTATGTTTATGTTTAAAAGGGCAAAAGCACATTGTGAGTATATCTCCTCAGTCCCCTGCTCACTCAAACCATCAAAGCATTAAACTGAAAGGCAGGATGTCAAAATACTTATAAAATAACCACTTAGTATCACCCACTGTAGGGAACTTAAGGTATGGTTACAGGCTATTTCAAGGCTGTTTCTATTTAATTGCGATGACTGAGACATCTGTGAGCGTCTCTTCTGGTCACTGAATTAGCCAGGCTTTTATAAAGGCTTTACACAGGTGTTACTTCAGTGGCAGATGATATGTTAATGTCATGGTTGGCATGTTGCCTGGAAGTGCTGGGATCCTGATGGACAGCCACTTTACAAGGATGTATTGCCAATTTTAAAGCCATCCGGTGGTTATGACACTTACCATTTAAACAGTGAGGCCTGCTGGTTTAGTTACCTACAACCTCAGTGAACAATTCATGCATTCATGTTGAGAAGTTAATCACTTTCAATACAATTATTAGTGGGACATACTGGGAGATTTATGGGAAAATATATGGCACCGACTGAAACTTAGTGTCAACTTTTAAATGACTAAAGTCGATGTTATGATCTGTTCTCCATTAACTGGTGACCTTTACAGCTTTTCTTGAATTGATTTTGCAATTACCGTCTGTCCTAACATAAGACAAGACATGGAGCACTTAACTGACCAAAGCCTGGAATTTTAGAAGAGAAAAATCTGAAAACACTCAGAAACTTTTCTCACAAGAAGGTCATGGCATTTGGTATTCTATACACCTTGAATTAAACATTTTAATGTTCATCTGACATCATCTTTGACTTACAATACAGCTTACTTGATGTAGTAAATAATATAGACATAAATTAAAATGAAAATAGATAGTCCTATGCAATTTTGGGTGCATAATCCTCTGGTTCATGTAAATTGATCATAGGTCATCTTGCCTAAAGGTTGTTCATTTAAATACAAGTACCTAGAGTTGCAAAATTAATGACTTTAGCATCTCCAGTTGTGCGATCACAAAAAACACTGTGGTAGACAACAGCTCATGCCAGTGATAATGAGAGCAATCATTAACTGCACTAACATTTATTAGACAACATTTATTACATAACATTTATTAACATTTATTAACAACCCAAAGTGGATGCATCTCAAAAATGTCTACAAATAATTACATTAATTAAGCTTGCACTTCTGTTTGAGTTAAAACTAGGCAGAGCTGTGGTGGAATTATGGGAGGTTAATTCACGATTATAAGAATTTAAAAAAGTCTAAGCTGTTCTGCCTCAAGAGATGAAACTGGAGAATAAGTGGATGTCAGTGAGGCACAGTCTGTAACATTCACACGTGATGAAGGTTTGCTTCAACACATCATCAGCGTTGTTATAGTAAATGTAAAGGTGCCTAATCCAACAGATTCAGAGCAACATTACATTAAATTAAAGCCCAAGTTTTTTACCAACTGATGAATGTAAGTCCATTGTTAAGTCACCTTCTTAGCTCATTTTTGGTGTCTACCAAGTCTTGACAAAAAAAAAAAAAAAAAAAAAGTTCTGTTTTTTAGCATGCTCAGTGCTACACTGTGTACACTTTTTTTTTTTTAAAGATATTTTTGGGGCTTTTGTGCCTTTATTTATTGGACAGGACAGCTGAGGAGTAGACAGGAAACAGGGGAGGGAGAGAAGGAACCACATGCAGCAAAGGGCCACAGGTGGAATCGAACCCATGGTCGCTGCAGTGAGGACACAACCTCTGTATATGGGGTGCCTGCTCTACCGAATGAGCCTTCAAGCGCCCCACTTGTGTACACTTTGTTGCTAAGTTTGTTTGGCAGGTAATATACAATTGATTTACCAAACCCCACAAACCGACTGCTCAAAAACAAGGTTGCAACAATTAGTTGACATTGTCAACGAAAATCGCTATAAAAAATAGTTGCCAAAGAATTTAATTATCGACTATTGTCGCCAGACGTGTTTTTCAACAGTGAGGCATCTCCCATCCTTCCTATTTCTGCTGAGCGTTGCACATGCAGAATAGCGTTCAGCGGCAAGTAAACAATATGGCAGAGGCTGATGCAGCACCACGGCATCCTAAAACATCTAAAGTCTGGGACCATTTCACCCTAAACATGGTAAAGAAAAGGGTTACTTGAAAGATTTGCAAAACGGACCTTGCTTATCATGGGAGCACGTCGGTATTGCATAAGCTTCTTTAAGAGGAGGCAAGCCAGACATGTGGAAAGCGGACTCAGATTCGCCTCAGTCAGATATTAGCTTGTAGGCTAAATAGCAGCAGACAGAGACAACGCTTATGTACCGGCTGCATGCATGATTCTAGAATCAAGAACAAAAAATATGTCTTGAATGTACATTTTTACCAGCGTATTTTAGTTTTAAAAGAGTAATCTTACCCCGTGCCTGAAAAAACATATTTTTAATCAAATTTATGCAGCTCGAAGAAGAGCAAAGGTACCATGGATGGCCTTCTGCAAAAGCAGCAGATGTGTACCCTGCAGCAGGCACTGCCCTCACCGTTTTCCCACACTGTCTAAGCTGGCAAGACCTCTTCTGTGCATTCCTGCAACATGTACCCCGTCAGAGCGAATCTTCTCTGTGAATATCTGCTCCCAGAAGAGAGCAAGCCTGACCCGAGACCACGTGGAGATGCTGATGTTCCTTAGTATGAATAAACTGTGATTGACATACCCTCATGTAGTTGCAATTTGCAACAGACTCTGTAGACCACTGAATGTTCTGCACAGAATGCACTTTTCTTTTATAAAGGGAAAGTTTTGTTTACTGTTTTACTGCTGCTAATGTGCCTGTCCTTGGTTTACAGAAAAAATGGACAGTTTTATTTATTTCTAGTTTATATCAATACTGAGCACTGTGCCTGTCCTTGGATTTAAATGGGACATTTTTTATTTACTTTTTGCCTAATATCAGCAGCAAAGTTGATTAAAAGATGTACTTTTGAATGAAGTGTCAATCTTTCTTGTCTTTATTATTAATTAGCACATAATTTAAACAACATCATGCTAAATTTAAAGGTTGATAGCTAAATAAGCCATTTATTAATTATGTGATTCATAATCTGAGTAGTCGACTAATCGTTTCAATAGTCGATGATTAATCGACAATCAAACTAGTCGTTAGTTGCAGCCTTACTCAAAAATTAAAAAATAAATCACAAACATGACAAATAATACAGGCCAAAGGGCAGATCATCTTGGACTGTGATTTTTATCCGGAGCATCAGAGAAAAAAAGTCAAATAAGAAATAAGGGAAACTGATTTCAAAAGTTATGTTTTTTTACTGTTCCATGTACAGAGTTTGGTTTTGAAAGGTTTGTTAGTTACCAACATAAGTTTGCAAACTGCAGTCAGATGGAACGACAAAATGGTGAGCAACAAATTTGCAAAATTGTGTGCAAAAATGAATATGGTGATCATATTCGTATGTCTAAAGATAAACAGCTTCTTAAACGATGATTGAGATCATGTGACCATTTACAGTATTTGCTTGAAGCAGGGCAGAGATTTGTACTGCATACATTAGTTTGATTCTTTGTTTTCTGCAAGTATTGTTTGGTTGAATTGGTTTTAAATTAAAACCCTGGAAGGAATGATTACTGGCCATGATAATCTAGCAGAGGACCAGCAACACTGTCAAAGTCACAAACACTAAAAAAGGTACAAATGAGAAATAAGAGAAAGCAAACATTAGATGAATCAATAGTAAACATTCAAGCTGACAAAATATTACGATTGACAGTAATTATACTTCCTACAAATGATGTGACAAATCTTGACACACTGTAAAGAATAGCCTGCTTAAAGTTAAGAATGCATGACATGCATAAAAATTATGATGAATGTGTAAAAAAAAAAAGAGAAAAAAAGTAAAGAGCATACACACTGAGCAGATCATTTTAGGTTTGGGTGAAACACAGAGCTGCAACAGCGTGAAGGAATCAGAAAAACACAGGATATATCAAAAATGGCTTATTTTCTACAGCCCAAGTACAGTAGCATCAGCTTTCAATCATCTTCGTAGTGAAGTGAGCGACAGGTGTCATGACACACCCCCTTGATTTGCTGCTCATTAAAGTCGGCTAAAGTCATTCAGCCCACAGGCCCCTGACTTTTAACCAATGACAGCGTACAGTGGGATGCTATGATCAGTGAGCGTGTCGAGAGGATAAAGAGCAACAGTGGCAGCAGGAGGCGACCGTGTTGTTACCAAGAACAAAATGGATTATTTACTTCACCCATTTTCTGTGATGTCTTTAGAGCAAAAGATGGAGGCTAAGAGACTTGACATAATGTTACATCGTCCAAACGATACTAAAATAACACAAAAGGACAAACCACAAAATCCCAAGTTTTGTGTCACTTGGTTTAAACGAAAGGACTGGCAGAACAGCAAGTGTAGCTAAGAGTGCACTTCTCTGTTTCTCATGCTTGCTTTTTGGAGGAGACCCATCAAGGAATTTTGGATTTGAAACATGTATTCAATAAAATCAAGAAGGGGGGAGGCATGTGGAAAGTGCTGTCTCCACGACCTGACCCTAGGTAAGTGGTTGATGATTGTGTGTGTGTGTGTGTGTGTGTTGCATCAAATCTTACAGTACGTTTACATGCACATTTAAGTTGAGCTATGGTTATAGCTCGATTAGGCCATTTAATTGGCCTACTGTCCTTGTCCCAGTGTACAAGCGCTGAGGGAGAATCGATTTACTGTCTGACTCCGCTACGGTAGGCGGCGATATGCCCCGTTCAGCTGTTTGCTATTTGACCTTCTTCCGGTTAGCCAAGCAAGCTACAAACAAGTTAGCAAGCCCCCGGCGAAATCTTTGTCGAATGGTGAAAACATGGACATCTTCACAGCACCATACACTTCATATTTACGCTTTTCTTTTGATACAAATTCAATGCATGCTTCCCCCCCGTGCTAAAGGTATTTTTGTTTTCATACTGGCTTTTTTCTACGATTTTATGCTGTTCAAGTTCTGGGTCAAAGACCACCGCGGGGGGCTATTGATCATGGGCAGATTGTTTAGGCCTGTCAGGGTCCAGCTGAGGCATATACATGCAGGAGTATCTGGGTGTATTTCAGTTGTACTAACATGTTTGCGTGCATTTTAAAAATCCAGTTTTAGCCGGACTAACACAAATGGATTTTC
The DNA here is from genome assembly GCA_029822935.1 of Naso vlamingii. Classification (NCBI taxonomy): domain Eukaryota; kingdom Metazoa; phylum Chordata; class Actinopteri; order Acanthuriformes; family Acanthuridae; genus Naso; species Naso vlamingii. Next base: position 2,001,323 of record JAPQLA010000020.1, read on the forward strand.
TCTTCCGTCATGTAGATGTACTGATTGTTGTGGGCACTTCTATGGTGTTGTTGTTGTAGTGCACTTGCTATAACAAGTACAGGTGTGGAAATCACCAAAGGCCCCACGATATAATATTATCCCCATACTTGAGTCATGACACGATATTATCACAGTATTGATATGCTGAGTATTGCAAAATATCTATATTGCAATTTTTTCACCTGTTTGAACGGCAACTCATTTTCCCAAAGTAAAACTTTGTCGGCATTATCTATTTCATCAAATAAGATAAAGTTTTCAGTCTAGACATCTAACTTCAATAATTTTTTTATTGCATTTTTTTATTTACTCACCAGACAGTGAGGTGAAAAGTCAGCTGATTTTTATTATTCTATTACCCAAAAAGTTGTGTTTGTATTTGCAGATATTTTTTCCCCAATCCCTATTAAGGTGCGGTGTTGTTGCTGTAAGTTGGTATCTCGGATATGATGCTGCTGTTGCTTCAGTGTAAACTACTTCTTAGTCACTCACTGAATATCAACACTAACTGCCACTCGAAAAGAATATAAGAAAGAGTGCAGCAGGGCCTATAAGAAATTCACATCTAGCCTGACTGAGATGTACTGATCAATGAGTTTTTGGAAGTTGCTTGTAATGGATTTTTGACAGTAATGTCTTAAATGTTGTCACAGTTGGACTTTTGTAGTGTGGTGCAGTGTAGTGTGTAGAGTTTTGTAGTAAAAAGGTAAAGGCAAAGGTACTTTATTGGTCACATATACACAAAGTACAGTTAAATGTGTACTCTGCATTTAACCCGTCCCTGAGGAGCAGTGGGCAGCCACAGCGCAGCGCATGGGGACCAACTCCAGATTTTAACATGGTGAGAACATGTAAACTACACAAAGAAAGGTCCAGCCGGGAATCAAACCCAGGACCCTCTTGCAATGAATCAACAGTGCTAACCACTACATCACCATGCCGCTGCATTGTCTGACAGTGTAGGCCACATATTCTGTCAGATAGCATATTATCTTTTAATCATTCTTGTATTTTTATTTATTTTTTGTTTGTTTGTGTGTTTGTTAAAAATGCTGTGTGCTAGAAAAAAAGTCAAATGGCGTGTGTGTGTGTGGGTGGGTTTTGCATCAGATCATTCTTGTGGGTACGTCTATATAGTGCTGTTGTATTGCATTTGCCATAACAAGTACAGGGGTGGGAATTGCCAAAGGCCCCACGATATGATGTTCTCACAATACTTAAGTCCAAAAACAATATTATCACGATATTGCCTATTAAGATGGTGAAGTGGTGACATTCAACAGAGTGCACGATGTGTGATACTAGAGCTGTTCCGAATCCCTTTTTTTTGGTCTTCAGAGCTTCGCCAGTAATCAACAGCAAATATTCAAAGCTTTGTTCTTTGGGGTCTATCAGTCAGACGATTCAAATCAGCAAAACAGAAAATCAATATGTTCTGGCTAATTTGGTATTGTAAATGAATGTTTGTGAGTTTGTGAAAAATCATTAACAGCAAAAAACCAACCAAACAAAAAGAAAATCCAAATCCCACAATCTAAATCAAATTCCTACCCAATTAACAAATATTGGAACAATTGAATATTTGGGTCCAGCAACACTTGTGTAAAAGCTAAAACTATTTAAAAAAAATGCAAAGCACTTTTGGATGCTGTTTGATCTGATCCTTATTATCCACATCAGACGATGATCATTTCATCAGTTACAAACAGTCCAGTCCGCTCTGTTGCACCCTGGGGGCTGTGATTGTGAGACAGCAGCGATCAAATGTTTATTTATGATTTGATTTGTCTAAAATTTAAGTTATTTCTTTAACATTTCTGTTTGTGGAGGAGTTATACCTACGGTATACTTATTCACAAGTACAAATAACACTGCTGGTTTAAATGCTTATGATAAGGTGAATCTATAATTAAAGTTTGATATGAAGTAAAATTAAATGTGAAATGCATCGATGTGTGCAGAATAGCGCCTCTTACATTCAGTTTCTACAATCTGGCTTCAGTTCACTTACCTGGCTTGCCAGATGAAATGTTGCATACATCCAATAGGATGTATTCCACATTTCCATCTGGGAAACAGCCCATAGAAAACATCTGGAAAGGGGAGGCCTCTTCAGAAACACATGTGGAAGCTGATTGGATGACCGCTCTGTCTGTCACAATCCACACAGGCCAATCAGATCAACAAAACGTATGACTTAGTAGACATGCGCTGCCGCTGAAGCAGTTGCTGTCATGTCTGCCACTTTTGTAAAGAAAAACATTTCGCACAAAAGGTACTTTACAGCATACAAGAATTTGAGTCAAATAAGGCAGCGAATGAGAAAAGTGTTTACGAATGTATGAAAGAACTCGGGTTAGCACATTACAGCAGTGCATTAGGCTTTAGTGAGTCAACTAACTCACTGGCATTACCTTTCATAATGTTAGGTTGTTAGAAATTGATATAAAAACATGAGGTTTCATAATGTTAGATGTTCACATTATTTTGTAACGTAACAAGCATTATTCGTTACCGTGACTGTTATTATAACAAGATGCTGGTCCTGTTTCTTAGCTTTCAGCTTTAACCAAATTTAAGTCCAAAGACAGTCATCTAACATGGTATTTCACAGCTATATTGTTACTTCACTTACCTTTTGTATGTGATGTGAACCTCATCAATGATGATCCCGGCTAAGTTTTGACAATACACCTCTGAAGAGAGCATATTTCACCATTTTTCATTAAGTAGCCAAGATTCAGGGCTACCAAACACTAGCTGGCATCTTCTGTGAAGGATGTTGGCGTGGTCTCCCAGCTGCATAGCTGTGACACCCAGCCTCCAGGCCTCTTTGATCTGATCATCTATGAGGGCTATCGACGGGGAGACGACAATCCCTATGGGATTCTGAATCCTTCCCATTTTTTGTTATAAGAGCCAGTTGATAAATCAAACTCTTGCCAAAGCCAGTCGGTGAGCGAAAACATCCTTTCCTCTGAGAAAAGCCTCCAGTGCCGTTCTTTGCTCTTCTTTTGAATATAAAATGTTGTCCAGCTCTGATAAAACTGCCGCTATTGCAGCATCCACGCTAGGCTCTACAGCGACCGCCATTGTTTTCAAGCTTTCTCACTTTTATCACAACTAAACCGCCCCCTCAAAATCCTCAAAGGACGCTGATTGGTTCTCACACTTAGAGGATGGTGAAAACGTTTTCTACGGGCTGTTTCCTAGATGGAAATGTGGAATGCATCCTATTGGACGTATGCAACATTTCATCTGGCAAGCCAGGTAATCAGTTCACCACCTCTTCCCCTTGTCTCCGGATTGTGCGTACGCATGGGTCAAAGTTTACTTAAATAGACCCCTATTAAATTTGTTTTTATTTTTTTCAAAATTTTGTTTTATTTTTTTCCTAAATTCCTTTTTTTTTTTTTACTGTTCACTCTTATTTTACCTGCAGAAGGTATCTAATAAAGTGAATGAATAAAATGCCAACAACCTAATAAGTTGTTGGCACAGTAAATTTGTTGATGCAACACAACATTGCACTATTTTATCAGTCTGTATCACAGGTCTTTTGAAAGACAGCAGTCAAATGTTCGTCAAACACACAGGGCAGCTGAGTTTGCTAGAGGCTAGTCTCATTTTCAGTACAGTACATGAAAGGTCAGGGAGGTGCCAGAACATAACAAATATAACTGTTGCTGAAAATAAAGTTTTCTTTGAAGAGTTCCTGACTTCACTATAGTAAAAATAAAAGAAACGCACCACTGCTGCATGTTGTGCAATTTTGCATTCAGTACAAAACAGAATTCATGTTGTGGCTACATTATCCTAATCTGCTGGTTTGTAAGAACAATGCTGGTGCACTATATCAACTATACTCAAAATATCCTGACAGAATCAAACAGATCCTGTTCAAGAGTTTAGTTAAATTTAAATTTGGCCATAGTATGATGTAGACTGCAAGTCATGCTGATAATGAGTCTAATTATAGCTGTACAATAAATTAAAAACATGAAAATGCTGAATTATTTACCACTGATGACAGACAGATTTTTTTTATCTAGAGCATTTTTTTTAAATACAGGCCAGAATGTTTCTTTCCAAATTAATGACCCCTTGTACAACCTCAGCTTTACACCTTTACCTACGTTGTTATGATGAGATGTGGCATTGTGCTCTGGAGAGCTAAAAATAGCCCATGGCTCCAAGGATGGATTGAAGGCGACGTGATATCTGGGAAGGAAATTACTTCAGCTTAATGAAGTTCATAACTCATTGCTCACATGCAGCCCACTATATAGCACACTTTCTCAACCTGTGAGGACAGTTTAGAGGGCACTACACGCCCGTGTAGAGGGTAATAGTTCATTTTCCTTGCGAGTTCTTCCGCTGAGACCTCTTTTCAGCTTGACCCAGTTTGTAAGGAAAAATTACGACTCAATCATTACTTTTGATGGTTGTTTAATCATTTTAAATGATAATGGATTTTGTGTTTTCTGTAAGTCAAATGTATAACTCTAAGAGTTTTAATGTAACTTCTCAACAGCATTAACATATATCTTACTTAACATATGATGGGGTCTAAAACATTATTTGCTATTTAGTGGTGGTGGAAAAGGTACCCAAATACTTTAAGTACCACAGCCACAACACAGAAATACTCATTTTGCAAGCAAAACCTCATCATTTAACATCCTAATCAGTAGGGTTGTCACAATACTGGAATTCTAAACTCGATACAGATACATGGGAAAATATTTGATACTTGAGAACATTTTCGATACTTTACGTTGAGGTAATCCAAAAGTAACATAAAGTAATCTAGTTTACATTACCTTAATGTTGTGGTACTTGAATTGGGTTACTGATTACACTTTTTCAACATGTAATTAGTAACTGTACTCAAATACATCTGTTAGGTAATCCTCCAAACCCTGGCCAGCTCTCACTAAAGATTTGTGTTTGAGCTCTTTAAATAACTCTGGTATCGATACTGTTGCAAATGAGTATTGTATCCGAATACAGCGTTTAAGTATCGATACTTACCTGAGTATCGATACTTTTGACAACCATACTAATTAGGTAAAAGTACAAAAATAAATAAATAAATAAATAAATCCTATCAGCGAAACAGTCATGTAATGTGAAGTAGCAAATTGGTGCTTGTGACTGACTGACTGACTCTGAAGCAGAATCTTACTGTTGTAGCTAGAGGTAGAGCTAATTTCACAAATTTATATATGATATGGTTTAGCACAGTGGTTCCCAACCCCTGGTTTAGGCCACCTTTAAAACTTTACCATCAAAATAGCCAGCTTGGACAATGTTGTAATAGTCTTGTTAAATATAAACTTATATCTGTTTTAGTGTCATCTAAACAGTTGTTTAGCTCAAAACATCTGCTTTATAATGTACCTACAGTACTGTATAATCATAGTTATCAGCAAGGTTAGGGTAACCTTAACCCTAAACATAACCATGCATTATTATGCATTTCAAATGTGTTCATTATGTATTGTATATGTTCAAAATGTGTTCTAATGCAGTGTAAAGACATGCCTCATGGAAAGTATTACCTAAATTTCCTCTAAAAAACAGGGTAGAGGTACAAAGCAACATAAAATGGAATTACTCAAATAAAGTGGCCCTACCTCAAAATTGCACTTATGTACCATACTTGAATTTATGTAATTATGAGTCAGAACTTTACAGCTTCAGACAATGCTTCTATTTATATTTTTTGGGCAGGTATTGTGAATCAGTTTCCGGCCTTCCCAATACCTGAAAAGCTCCAAAATCCCTTTGACAAAGGCATTTGTGGCATCAAAAGCATCTCTCTCAACATGAACCCACAAAGAATGTTTTATCAGAGTACCAAAGAGGGTTAGTGTAGTTTTTCATAGGGTTAACCGTTTCCAAATGGTTGGGGTAGTAGATTGGAAGTGAAGGGCGTGCTCCTGGGCGAGAGAGGCGAGAGTGGATGAGAGAGCGGCCCTAATGCGGCATCTCATTACAACCTCTGTCAGGATCCCTCTATTCCACCATCAGCTCCCCTTAACTTGGTAAGAGCCCAACTGTCGTTTCGAGTGAGTGTGCCGCCAAGGAGGCATTTACAAATAAATGAAAAATGTCACATTTGATTTTACTCCTCTCGGACTGCGGCGCCTCAGCTTTGTCACAAACTGTCTTTGTTGTTCTGGTCTCTCGCAGGTCCCGTTCCCGGTTGCTGTGGATAGGTTCTGGCAGGTTCAGGCCCTCTGCGTCTTTCCCAGAGTAAGCCCGCAGACAATGACCTTCCCTTAATGTTGTTGAAACACTGATTCCTCTTTTTCCCCCCTTTTTGTGTCTCCCATCCTTGTCCTTGAATGGCATGTAAGCGAGCAGGAAGCTGGAGCTGGTCTGTGGTGACGGGGAAATAAAGAGCTGGTAAAATGGTGTGGTATTGTCTTTAACCGTTCACCTGAAATGCCCTTGCTATCGCTGTCACCACCACATAGGCAGGAAATCAAAGATACACTGCACTTTTTTGATCCCGTACGTTTGCTGATGTTATTTTTAGGACTGTCAATCGATTAAAAAAATTAAGTAATTAATCGCACAATTTTCTGTAATTAATCGCGATTAATCGCATTTTCCTAATGAGGCTTGTAATGGCTATTTATTTATGAAAAATCATGGAATTAATGTAGACAAAGAAAGTGTATTTAAAATTTAAATTCAAAGACCATTTTAATAACTTTGAGTGAACACAGTTTCTCTCCAAGTTTAACAAAAAAAACAAAACATCTTTCTTATATCCACTAACAGAGATAATAACAAAACCCAGACTCATATGTTAAAGAGCAGGTCCACCACTTTGAGAATTTAAATAAAATAAAATTTCTAATCATATACAAGTGTACTGGCAATAGTATCACTAAGTACTGTTATTATTAGTAAAGCATTAACTTTATTGAATCTTTAAGATACATGAAATGCGAAAAGGCTTTGTTTATGTACTACGAAAAATGACGGAATATTCTGTTTAATCATTTGCATTAGCCTTTTTATTAATAGATTTGGACAAATAGAATCCGATTTTTAAATTTGTGCACAGCGTACACTGTCGGGTGGTCTTTCAAACAACTAAAAATATCAAATTCCTGGCTATCAAATTCCTTTTATCAGTCATTCATTTGACTGTGCAGTCCATTACTGTAAAATGTGAAGCCGTTTTAGATTGTGCCTCACAGAATTCACTTTTTATTATTGGTTTCTACCTACCAAACAGCTCCCTAATCCTTTTATGGGATGCTTAATCTTATAGGAATTGTAGCGTCTTAACAAGGATTTTACTTAAATTCCATGACACTAACAGCAATATAAGTTTAGGGACATACCAGTGAGATAGTATTGTATGTGCTTCACAGTACAGTATATACAGACCAATATATATCCCATAATACCTACTACAGCTTTCAGTCTCTCCCATAACAGCACATCCTCAGCATGTAGATACGTTTATGCTCCTGCCCATTGTCAACATCAAACACTGGCATTTCTTTAAGTTCTGTTGTCAGATAAAAAGCAGTCCATACGTTATTGTGTGATGTTTTAATGCCTCGTTACATGGATCCATCAGCCTGCAGCGCATCGACCCTGCTGAAGCAGCCAAATGTGTGTTTTGATGTTGAAAATCACCACAAGAAATGTCTTTTTCATTAAGGCTTACATCCCATCAGCCCCTTAATGCAGCCGCTTCAAAGAAAACAACTGCACACCACATCCGCTTCAGATTTGTCACCCTGTCCTGACATATTCATGCTCCGAACACGTGTCTGAAGACTTAAAAGTATGTATATATCTATGCCTTCATAAGTTGTGACAAGACTCTGAGCTTTTACCCACTTCTAACAATTCTCACACCTCTTTGAACAATTATTGGAAAACAAGTGTGTTGCAGAGAAAATGCTTTACTCACCTGCTGCTGCCCTCAACCATCCCAGCACATCAACTGGTGCATGCTCCATAAGGGCACTCAGTGAGGTACCATTTGTAGCTTGTAGCATTTTTTATGGTGTACAAATGCCCCATGCAGCCTTTTTGGAATGGGTTGTTAAGCCTCTTTAGTAACACTTAAAAGACTGTGTGGTGGGTGGGATGTTGTAAGGAGGGGGAAACAGACGGCCTGTTATAAGATCCTGAAGGCAGGACGCCGCTGCAGTTTAAAAGCTGTTAATGATGCATGTCGCTCACTGAGGAATCAGTGGACCACAGCCAGCAGGTTTCTTCCACTAGGCATGTGTGTGTGTATGTGTAGGACTGAGTGGGACACCTGTTGTGCTCTCTGAAGCCAACCTTCCATGAGGCAATGAGGATGAATAACAAGAAGTAAAGGCTTGTGTTAAATAGAAGTGGCAATGCTCTCACTGCTGCCGATTTGGAGAAAAAAAGCAAAGCTGGAGAGTTGTTAGGAATGCTGTAATAGCCTCTAAGTGATTATATGGAGGTTATTGACAAAATAGTTGCATGCTAGGTGGATGCTTTAAGTTTGAAGTGATGTTTTTCACGTTAAATTGTTATGGTCTTCATTCAAAGGTGATGCAATTACAGATGGAGATGGTCCCAACTATCACAAATATATGCGAAAGATATTACAACAATAGCCAGGGGCAGTTGTTCCTGGGGGACTTTGGGGAAACGACTGTTATTTACACTCTTTGGAGTTACCCTCACTAACCTGATCTTATTACCTGAGCCTCTTGAATAGCTCTTTCAGAGCTGAAAAGGGTTCAATTTCAGTCTAAGGGTCACTTTCTAAGGAGTTATGGTCAGGGTTATATCAGTTTTATCAATATTTGGACAGTTATTATTATTATTATTATTAATATTATTGTTGATTTTATTATTATTATTATTATTATTATTATTATCATTATTATTATTATTATTATTAATTATTTATTATTATTATTATTATTATTATTATTATTGTTGTTGTTGTTGTTGTTGTTATTATCAATAATAATAATAAGAAGAATGATTTTGTTATTATTATTATTTGTTTGTTTGTTGTTGTTGTTGTTTTTGTAATTTTACCTCTCTACATTAACCCATTATATTTGAAATAAAGCACTGAAGATGTGGCTGAAGTGTAAACTTTCAGCAAAAACAAAAAACTTTGCATTAACCCTTCACAGACTACAGTCATTTTTAAACATTGTCTTCTCTTTTTCAAATGCTCAAAAGTAATTGGACACAATAACACAATTGTCAACATGAGGATTATTTTTAATACTTGGAGGACAGTCCTTTGCACTCAGTCACTGCTTATACCATGGTCTTGGTTAATACTCAACTCTGATTAGTTGTAGGTTGTCCATTAACTTGTCATATACAGACATGGAACTCCTCAAGTAGTTCCAGCTAAACAGTCTGTTGACTGTTCCAAATGAATGCGCTGCAGCTGGTATCTAAGATGAGTAACCATAGCAACAGGAGCCAGACAGACCCCCGTTTACAATTTATTGCAACAAAATAGCAAACTAAATGCAACAGTCACATCATAATTTTGTTCTTATTGTGAATACGACAACTTTGATCACTGGGATGCTGCTGAGAAAAGAGAAGGAAAACAGAAAAGAGAGAAACAGCACTAAGAGTTAACACTGGAAGAATGAAGTCAACTTGGAGATGAGAAGAATAAGCTCAACGCAAAGAAGACAATGAAATGGGCAGTTAATACACTAAGAGACTTCCTTGTTAAAAATAAATAAACAAATAAAAAATCGATGGAGTCCAAATTTGAAAACTTGACCACCAATCCTCTGAATGACACCCTGCAGGAATTTTATGCATGTGTCCAGTCCAACAAGGCGGGCAGCGAGTACAGGGTTACCAACCAAAGGAGCCTGCAGGCTAGCATTAACCGTCACGAAACTGATTTTATTATCATAACTTCAAGAAGGGCAACGCAGTGTTTAAAGCCATACTTTAACATTACAAGAAGAGCAGCAAAGATACCAGCTTCCACCACCCACGGATCTCGGAATCAGACCTTGAATTGTTAAGAAAGTCCAGCGCGCTGTCTCCTGATACTTTCCTTGGTCCGGTTAGAAAAATCTGGTTTGACATCCAACTGTGTTTCGCCCAATGAGGCAGGGAGGGAAACCGGAATCTATGGTTTACTGCTGTTTTTTATTATTTTGTTTTGCTGTTAGGTTATGTATTTTATCCAGCATGAAGCACTTTGTGAGTCTTCTTTGTGAAAAGTGATGTAGAAATAAAATCTACTTACTTACTTACTTTTCATGGCATCTTTCATCTTCCAGAGGGATGAGTATGGGGTGGAGTATGTCAGCCTGGCACACAATCCAGAAACAAAAAATCAAAAGGACCCACATGACCCAAGAAAGACAACTTCAGAGGTTTTATGTTTGCCAGGTTGGAGGATCCTCTATGTCCAGCTGCAAGTTTTATATGTGTCCAAATGTCCACCAGCTGTGAAATCCCGGTATCTCCATCCGAAGCGCATCGTGACCTCTGACGTGTGGTACAGCTGGGATTTATGCTATATGCTAAAGAAGACATATCAGTGTAATAATTATTATGCATGAGACTATATATTGTCTTCCTTTTTTACGAAAATATAGCCTAAGTAATATTCTTACTTCATACTTTTCAGGTAGGTCTTTTGTGGGTCTACGCCAACCACAGCCTCTGAAGCACTGCTGTACATCGGCTCTCGGATGCCGGCCTGGGAATCCGTCAGATTATGTTGATCAAAGGCCACAGATGTGAGGGTAGCCTGCGCTGCTACTGGGCTCCATCAGTGAGGGATAGACAAGAATGGAGCCTCGTCTTGTCATCCTCCACTGTCCTGACAAGCAGTGTCCCATCCACCAGCACCCATCATTGCCAGTCACCAACTGTCAAACACCCTCCATCCAAGGCTGCTATGATGGACTTGCCTATCTCTCAAAATTCAAGTTGAATGTGAAATTTTGAATTTAATTTTAAATAAAAAAGCTACTGTAAGCACACAATGCTTCCATTGTTAGTCTTTGCTTTGTGTTGTGCAAAATGGCCATTAATACTGTTTTATCTATTTATATGATTTCAAGTGGCACAACTCTGTGCAGTGGAATCTTTGACTTTGCAGTAATTGAACATGAATGAATAGACCTTTTGAAACCAATCTGTGGAGTAGAAATAACAGACATATTTCTTAACAAAAAACACAAAAGAAGAGGAACAAGAAGAAATAGAGCTACCTGTGGTTCTTATTTAGAATATTTTATACTAGAAAGTTCGACAAAGTTTGTGTTCTTAGTCACCAAAATGTTGCCTGTTGTCACTTTGGGGCGAAGTGTTGTTTAAGTAGTAAACACTTTGCACCATGTGTTAAATTAGTCTCACCATTTAAAGTGACCTCCTGCTTGTTCGAGCAAACATGGTGACAAGTAAATGATGTGATAAAATACTATACAGAGGGCTTGGCATTTCTTACTGTGGAGTATATATATACTGCTCTTCTTGCATCAGAAGAAATTGAAGAGCATAACAGTATTGAGATTACAGCATAAATAACAAATTTTGCATGGAGGGGTGGCATATTGATTTTGTACAGAGGCAGACGGAGGGCAGAAAGAAAATAAAATTAACGTCAGGGAGGGCAGTTAAATTTTTTTAATGAAATATTCAAATTAACCACGATCCCCCCCCACCCCCACCAATATATATTAACAAACGGTCCCTTACCTTTACTGTTTCTCCACCATGCACAATGTTATTATGCAATGACTTTGAATGTTGCTCGCATAACCGGCTACAGTGGAAGGAATTTGCTGTGGGTGCAAAACAACAAAAAATACTAAAACTATAAATGGAGATGAGGGCAAGTACTGTCAGAAAGAACAGCCTATATAGAAAAATATAGAATAGACAACAACTCATGAAAGGACAAAAATACGAACGAAGAAAAAGAGCAAAACAATATGTGAAAGTGTGAGTTATTTAAATAGATGTAGCCGCTGTTCAGTTAAATGCAGGAGTGCAAAATGTTTGACATGGATGGCATTTAGGTCAGGCTTGTACTCTGCTGACACCACTCAAAGCAGCTCTTTCACGTGTGAATACTGCAATGTTTTGACTTGTTTTAGTGTTGCAAACACTGACTCACAGCATATGTCATTTCAAGCTGAAAGATATCTTATTTTGTTTAACAAAACTTATATTTCTTTCCATTCAGGTGAGAATGTGTTCCTCTTCATATCTGCAGTTACGAGAGATGAATCAGTTCATGAAAAAAGTCAGTACCATTAGGTTCACTTGTCTCGGTTTGGGGCATGTGTGTATTGTTCAGTTAGGGACATGCACAAGTTAACCATTGCACCAGAGTATAGAGAACAATGGCAATCAGTGTATATATATATATATGTGTGTGTGTGTGTGTCTGTGTGTGTGTAGTCAGAGCTGCATTCCAAATTTTTTTCAAAGAAAAAAAAGGAAAGTACCGAGAGAACCATCAGTTAGAAAATAAATGCTTTATTTAGTTCTATGTGAAGTTTTCAAAAGTGGTATCATGGCAACGGTTTATAAATCAAGTGGTAGCGCACAGATCGCTACACTGCTGCAATGCTCTTACATATTGTACTGACTGTGGAGAAGTACATCTTGCCAAAAGTCATTATGAGATTTATTCTCTTTTGATGGTACCAGTGATAAACATTTGGGATCGTGGTTCAGGGACTGGAAGTGCCTAGAGGGTATATTAAACAGTAGACAAAGCCATAGTGATGTCACCCATTGGTTTGTGGAGAACCCTCTTGAAGCTATTTGTTTGACATTTTAGCTGTAGCTTTCTTGTAATTTTTGAAGCCCAAAGTGACCATATTTGGATGAGGAGGTGGAGCAGGGGAGGATTTGACTGCTACCAATGACTGTCTGTGACCAGCAAACGGCTCGCTGTCACTCAAAGCAGCCACACCCTCAAGTAAGCATAACTTTAAGTATGAATAGTTACAATGAGTGAGTTATGTAAAAATTTACCCACCTTACAGTTGTAATGAATGGGGACATTGACTAATGAGAACTTTTTTATTTATTTATCTATTTATTTATTTTCTTTTAACGAGAGTTACACAGAATCTCTGAAAACTGAACTTTTGGAGCTGACATCGAGTGGCCATTTGAGGAACGGCAGTTTTTGGTAATCTGTTGTCGGCTTCATTTCCAGCCCTGGTAGTAACCAACTGGTCCTAGCTTTGATTCACATAATGAAGCTGTGTCGTGTGGATTCTAAGTAGATCTAGACATTTTATCAAGCTTGATCGACATTTTGGCACTTCTTTACAAATTTGTGTCATGCTCAAACCAATGCCTCAATACAGCACTCAATAGCCAATACTTAATACTTAAGAATTACAATTAATTGGAATCATCGTTGAGGTTCACTTCTTGAAGAGAAATGAGGCTCAGCGTTCCCTTGTGTGCAAACTTCTCCATGACCTTCCTGTAAAAATCCAACACTCAATCTACACGATTCACCATGGGTACTATAAGATAATTTATTTAACTACGCATCAGTCCCTCGTTAGCTAATGTAGAGCTAGCAAGACCTACATGATGCCCTTGGGCCACTCAGATTAGCCAGTGGTAATGCTTCCGGGGCCACGGCTGTCAGGCCCCACTTTTGAAACCAAAGTGTGCGTTGAGCACTTTCATGCACATGCAGCAGTTTGTCCAGTCCATAACACTGCAGGTGCGGGGTGATCTCTGCCATGCCTCACCGAGCAGAACCAGGCGAACAGCATCAAGCACAAAGACAAACCTACACACTTTAATTACAAAAAAAGTCTAGAGAGAATATAGCATCAAGATATGATAAAAAATTGCAAATATTTTATGAAGTAGACAAAGTTGAGTTTGCTATTAACTTAAGCTTAATATTATTGTGTTTGACTTTAAAAAAGGCCTGTAATCTCCCTTAGCACTACAGCACCCTCTGGTGGGGCCAAACCCCACGAGCCCCTAATGCAAAAACGACATTACTCAAATGAACATTAAATGAACTGTGAAATGTTCTTTCTGTATATACTGACAGATTCACTGTGGTGGAGGGTGGGATTGTGTGTGGGTTGAGGGGGTGTTTTTAGGCTCATGCTGTTCTGTGCACTTGTATCAAGTTAACATGCATGCATTTTCTGTGTGTGGGTTCTGAGAGTAATTGAATGCCATTACATCCATGACTGTTTGTGGGAGAGAGAGAGCTGCAAAAAAAAAAAAAAAAGTCTCTACAAAAAGCTCTACAAACTCCATTTAGTTGACGGCAATGAACAAAAACAGATTATGATTTGTTCATGATTTATTTGGCTCCCCAGCACAAATACTTCTGCAACAGTAAAGGACTATTGCTAAGCAACACAAACAATTAACACGTTCCTGCACATCTGCTTATTTTACACATTACAGAAGGACTTTTGCTTGCTCCCCCCCTTTTTCTCTTTTTTCTTTTTCTTTTTTTGTCCTTTCTTGGTGACAATCTGAAAAAATATCCTTTTTCTTTTCAGTGCAGTTTGTTACAAAGTTAACCTAGTAACCAACAGAAAACCTGTTGAGCAGAGTAATACATAAAGTTAAAAGTGCCTGTGTTATAGGCATTTCATGAGTGCTCTGTATCAACACTCCCTATGGCAACCGCGAGTTTGCTGAGTTTATAACACTGCTTCTCTTACGCTGTTGATTTAGTCAAGTATTTAAGATCAAAAGTTCGTGTAAGTTCTTCTAACATTCAGTGAACTTTAGCTTTCATTTTTGTTTTTATTTGAGTAAGACTAAGCCAAGTTTAAGTCAATGAAAATCTTCATCAGTTCCTATTTGTTTTATGTCACGCTGAGTATTCTATGTTGGTGCGATACTGCTGATTTATATTTGTGTTCTATTATGTGCCGTGTTTTGTGTA
>JAPQLA010000020.1:2028104-2044472 GCA_029822935.1 Naso vlamingii
CAACACACAGCCCTAAATGCATGCTATACTTTAGCGGAAGAGGCTGTTTTCAGCTTGTGGGTATACTCTTAATTTTTGCCCCCCCCCCCCCCCCCCCAAGCAGTTGCCCAGCAAAGAATGAGCGCCCTTTTTTTAAAACAGTGATGTTTTATAAACAGTGGCATGTAAGACTACTCTTGCATATTTACTTAATCCAAAAATGGGACAGTAGTAGACCTGTCACTTGTCTCTTAACTTTTGCTGCTTGACCTCAGGGAGAAAGGAGGATCATTATGAAATGAACATTAGCCACAACAAAAGTTATAGGGTGCGATGACTACACAGGCAGCACGGTGGCTTAGTGGTCAGCACTGTTGCCTCGCAGCACGAAGGTCCTGGGTTTGAATTCAAGTCTGCTCGTCTAACATCAAGAAGGTCCTGGGATCCTTATCCGGCTAGGGCAGGACCTTTCTGTATGGAGTTTGCATGTTCTCTATGTGTCTGCGTGGGTTTCCTCCCACCATCAAAATTTGCATGTTAGGCACATTAGGTCAGGTTGGCCTAATGTGGCAGTGGCTCAGTACTAACCCTCCACTCTAATCTCACAAATTTATTGTACAGTTTATTGTATAATGACAATAAAGCCACCTTACCTTTCACCTGAACTAGGCATTTTGAGTGAACTATTCCTTATTCTTTAGTCCATCTACACATGAAAAAAACCTGGCAAGTAGTCCATTAGTTTCTTTTGAAAACAGTCTCTTGGAATAGCTGACTGGCAACAGATAGAATCAGAGGGGATTTATTAGTGGGTATACTCAATACAGACTGAAAAATAAGTGGGTATACTCTGTATACCTGCATAACCGCTGCATTACACCCCTGGTTGGTATTGATTGTCATAGTCCCAAGATGATGATTTCTATTAATTCACTGTGACATTGAATTGTTTAGTGGTTTTATTATGGTTCATTCATTTATAGAGATGTATCGGTATCATTAATTTTGTGGAATTGCCGTAGCAAAAGTGCCTCGGTGCTGTTGTGGACATGTGACTGCGTGAAATGATAGGTCTCACAGGCAAAAAGTGTAGTTTTGTTTTAGCCGCAGTGGAGCAGAGTGGAGGGAACTGGAAACTACAGAGACCATTGATCATTGTGGCTCTTTTCTCATCACATGCTGAGGACATCACAATTCAAATCACGGACTGTAATACTTTTGAAAAAGACAGAGGCAGGCTGCAGTAAGAAGGTCGCATGTATGCAGCTTTCTCTCAAACTTCAGTGTCAAGTAAAACTCAGATGTGTTGAAGGAATAACAGAATAAGCCAAATGGAGTTTAGTTTCACTTTCTCATTGGTGGCAGCGCATAGCTGTGAGAAGAAAAGAAAAAAAACTCCGGTTGCAAGAGACCCTGCTGAACTGTGTGAGAAAAATTCATTGTTTCAGCAGACAAACGAACGAACAAACGAAGGGAACAAAGAAAAAATGCTTGTTTAGCTCACACAATGGCCAAAAAGACGCTACTGGTGGGAAATGATAGGAAGAGTAGACAGTTAACTTACGATTGCAGGATAATAAAAAAAAGAGCGCAGGATCTGAGCTATGTCGTTTGTAAATCCTTCTTCAATAATTTCAACAGTCAACATAATTATTATTTGCACATGATTACACAAGAAACAAAGCAATGTAATTTAAAAAATAAATAAATAAATAAATAAAAATTGGGATAATAAGTGGCATTTTTTTCTGCTTCTTGATTTTTCAAAAAAAAAAAAAAATGCAATAAATACCATACTGTGGACTTGATACTGTGGTATTGTTGTACTGTGAGTTTTTGATACCATTACATTCCAATTTATTTAGAATGTAGTAAATGACAGAAAAAGTAAGAGAGATGTGATTTCTTCACACTTTCAATCCACTCATCATCTTTTCATTAGTGATTTCTACCAACTTTGTAGCATTAAGGCAACTCTAAAGCACTCTACTCAAATCAATTGACAAGCCAACAACAAAGTAAGTCCAGTCAGCATTCTCATAAGGACTAGTGGATGTTTGAAAAGGGATCCTATGTTTTGAAATTAACTGGGGCAAGTTACAGGTTTACTTAGTAAACTGCTAAATATGTTAACTGGATTCCTAGAACAACTTCAAATATGCCACGTGAATTTGATATAAAAGATCTGTTCTCAGTTTTATTCTACTGTTAGACTAAGCTTCTGCAGTTGTATATAGGCAGAGGATAGGGGAAGGCGGTACATTGGTTTTTGATAATATACTGATATATTTTTAACTGAGGTATAAAATTAAACTATGGTTTATATCAATACAGCTTGATGTGTGAAAAAGCACAGCCTGTTGCCTCTCCAAAAGCAGTGCCAGCTTTTGCATCTCTGCATCTGATCTCTGCTCTCTCATACTCTCCGCACAACCCCAACCCCAGTTGCCCTCTGCGCAGGCAAGCACACACGGTCTCACGCCTTCCACATGGCTGCAACATGGAGCAAAACATAGCGACAGTAGAGGAAAACACAGCAACCACAGGCCTGTCCTACAAAGCCAGGTTTGCAGTTAACGTGGTAACTTAAGTGTTATGAAGGTGGATTACTTCTCACCGGGCTATATCACCGCAGTAACTCATTCTCAACGCCTAACTTGATGAGCATGTGAGGTCTTCATCAGTCCTATAGACAGTTTCAGAAGCTAATCAACAGCATCCTCAATAAATCCAAAACAAATCCAACAAACAAGATTAGAATCAATAATGACACTGTTACTGATCCAATAATTATCTCAAAAGTCTTCAATCATTTCTTCTCTATCTGTAGTTCATCTTTCTCTGATTTTTCAAGCACTGATACTTCCTCTCATATGCTACTGGTCGCAGTGCTGCCACCTTTTCCTTCAGAAAAATTTCACCTGTAGAAATTCAACATGATTGGTAAATTGAAGGAGCGCAGTGGTTTATCAATGTCGCCTCTCACATATTGATGTTTCTACTTGCTGACTTATTCAACATGTACTTGTCTACCTGTATGCTTCCATTCATCTGGAAATGTGCCAGAATAACTCCTATTCATAAAGGTGGTAATCCCTTGAGCTCAATAATTACAGACCAATTTCTGTCATAACTGCTGTTGCAAAAACCTCTGAGAAACTTACCTTAAACAATTATCTCAGTACATTAATAAATTTTGCATTTTATCGCATGCTCAATCCACTTTCAAACCAAACCTCTCCACTACTACTGCTCTCCTTAAAGCAACACTATGTAACTTTGACCGAGACCGACTGCTTCAAAAAATGAAACTTTATGATGCACGTTCATATGTCGCATAACACAACAATTTGAGTAATACCGGGTCATATTTTATGGAGATGATGTCCTGCGATTTCTCTGCCTCAGCTCTGTGATTCACAGAGGTTTCTGAAAGCAACATGTAGGCTTCCTGAGGGCCGAAGCTGCAGCTACAGCACTGGGTCATTGCTGGTTACAGCTCTGCTAAAATAAAAGGCTGCAGACAGACAGAGCAGTCGTCGAACATCGGAGGGCAAACCGGCTGGCATTTAAATTAAATAAAATTGCTGTTTTGTGCAATGTATTAATGTGAATCGTTAAGTTTCATTTTTTGAAGCAGTGGGTCAAAGTTACACAGTGTTGCTTCAAATTAACTAACAATGTGTTTTCTTCCTTTGATAATGGTCAACTAACTGGCTCTATTTTTGTATATCTCACCAAAACTTTTGACGTGGTCGATCATTACGTACTCCTTGACAAAATCTATTCAGTTGGAGTATGTCAGCAGGCCTTACTTCGGTTCAGTGCGTATTTTTCATAACAGATGTCATGTCACATATCTTGGGTGCCAGTCAGATAACCAAGTTATGGAAAAGGGGGGCGTCAAGGTTCTACCCTGGGTCCTCTCCTTTTCTCTATTTTGTTAATGATCGGCAAATCTGCTCTGGTTGTAATGTCCATTTATATGCTGATGATATGTTATCTTTACCTCTAACACTAATATATTTCAAGTTCAAAGTTCTTTGCAGTCTAATTTTAATGTATTACAGGAGTGGTTTCACAACAACAAACTTTTATTAAAAAAAAAAATCTTGTATGCTGTGTGGCTCCAGATATGATCTCTCTAAAAAAAGTAAAAACCTACATATTAGCTTTGATGATGACCCTCGCCTTGAGAATTGGGGTCTACAAGTATTTGGGTGTTTGGCTCAATCTGGAACTCTCCTTTCAACCCCATATTGATTCTGTTACCACAAAAGTCAGTTGCAGTCTGACCATTCTCCATTGCTTAATCAACTGCTTTACTTATCAGGTAAGATTAAGAATTGTTTCACAATTAACCATTTGTTAAGCTACGCCACTCTTAGTTACTGTTGCTATGTCCTGTCAAGCTTTCAGAGCTAGCATAGAGCTCACACTGTAATTAACTGCACTCTGTGGAAAGATATTGTCTAATTTTTGGAAAAACAAAAAAGCGATTTCAGACAGAAGCAGACAGAGGGTCTGCATTATGCCTTTGAATGATATATACAGAACATCAAACTGACTCAGCAGTATGTATCACTCAGCTGGCTATTACTAAATTGAAGAGGTCATTTTCACCGACTGCAATTCATTTTTGAATGTATTTACCTCAATTACCCCTAATCCCTTAAAGTTCTTCTTACACACTACGACATACTCAGTATCCCTTTTTTTTTTGTTCGAATCCTTTGTTTTTTGTTCTAACCCATAATATCAAAGGAATCTGGGTGACAGGCCTTTAAATTCAAAGCCCCATCTGATTGGAATAACCTGCCCAGTTCTCTCCGATCCATCCCTCCGTTCCATATTTTTAGAGGATCTTGTTTGCTCGCCTGAAAAAAACTTGTTCCTGTTTCTGATTGTATTTATTCTTTGCACAAGGTCATTGCGGTGTGGGTGGGCTAAGGGTCCTGAATGTATCTGTATGGGTATTGTATCCTTATGTGTTTATGTGTACCTGTAATTGTCTTTTGTTTGTTTATTGTATTGCATATGTATTTGTTCTTCAAGGGCCCCTTGAAAATGAGATGATTCACCACAAGGGGTTTATTCTACAATAAAGTTTGAACAAAACATACATAATTAGATCTACTTGTGACCTAATGACGTCACAGTGAAATGAGCCTAGAAATGAAAGCAGTCCCAGGGAGAGCTTAGCGTCATGCAGCAGTCAAAAACTTGCAGACTAAATGGGATCCTTTTAATGCATGGATTTCTCTCTTTAACCTCTACTGCAGGTATTTTTGTGACTCATCACTCATACAATGCTCATTGTATTCTCTCTTTTCTTTTTATTGTCTTTGCAGTGATATTGAAGGAGTAGTTTTTTTCTGCACATTAAGCCTTATAATAAGGATATTTGCCATTACATACAACGTTCTACAGCATTATTATGACAAACATTGCAGTCGCAAGAGCTGGAGCTCATTGCTGCAGTCATCATGAACTGAAAACAATGGAGGTGAACAAGGCACTGAAAGAGCTTTAACAATCTGTTGAAAAACACAACAAACGCTCGTTTTAAAAGAGACAATCACCGCACGTTTAGTGGTGTCCTCTCATGTACCGAAACTAAAACACAAAAAATAAGCAACAGATTATAACCCGCAAATGGCTCTTTCAGCTGCTTCAGGAAGCAAACAGCAGTTTCCGGGTTACAAGCCATTGTTTAAATTTGTCTCCCTCACAGAAGTTAGCTTTGAATTATAACTGCCTTTGACATTTCACACTTAAATTACACACAAGGGCAATTCATGCTAGTCAGATCAGCAGTGTGCAGGCCTGCAGAATCCCTTTATCTCTTCGCTACATTCTCAAAAAGTTGTACAATGCATGTTTCAAACTTAAATATTTTGAGATTATTTGATCAAAACATTGTGATTTTTGCTACACATATATTAGCTAAGGATGCACCAATATGGAAATTCTAGGCCGATACAGATATTTAAAATAACAATTTGGCTGACAACTGATACCTATATGGCCAGAATTATCATATCCTTACATATATGACTACCTCATTGAATGTCCAGGTAATGTACTTCTGACATGTTTTCTGCCAGTAAGACACTTTATTTCATTGTTTTGGTCGACTGTACATTACTTTTAAGTGTTTAGCAGAAGTTTTGGCAAACTAGTACCTACGACTGTAACAGGCTATTCATTGTATTCTCATTATGTTTTTTGCCATACAGTAATATGGCACAGAGCCACAGCTTATGACCATAACTATTATTAATAATCAACTGCTGTCTGATTTTATGTAACGTGAGAGTACAGCTCTTTTTGAGGTTTAACATTTACAAGCAGAGTGTCTGCGATTGAATACTTTTGTAGCCCTGTCTAAAAGACACTGAGATTACAGGGCATAAAATCAGTTTAAAAGTGTATAAATGGTTGTATTTAAAAAAGCCAGTAAGTTGATATGATTTAAAACTGATTAAGACTGGTTAAAATGCTGATTTAAATGGATTTAAACTGTCTAAAACCGGTTAAAATATATGGTTAAAAACTGTTTTTAAAATATATTCACCAGACAAAATGTATAAAAATCATATGTAGAATTTAAGAAGTTAAGCTATGTATAGTTTAATATGTTCATTTAAAAGGGCTTTGTTATCTGAAGCCAGCACATGTAAGCAGCCTTGCAACCTAACCTGTTTCATGTCTGAATGTCTCTCATTGTATTTCCGTATTGTCATCGCATCTTAAAGAACTAACTGCCAATCCAAGCTTTTCTCTATGCTAAGGGGTGGGACCAGTGGCGCGGGGTAATGTGACAGAAAAAAAAAAAAACTCACTCGCTGTCGTATTGAGAACGGAGAGAAGGCATCGTGTTGTGGAGAGCATTTTAAAGTTATTATCTTGAAGGTCGACTACCCGTAGTCCTGATATTGACTTGTGTGTGATCTACATAAGGTAAATAAGAGTGTGTGCCTTGCTTTCTGTGCTCTAACTGCTATAGTGATAAAAGAGATGGAGTGTTATGCTATATTGTGACCAGCTATTTAGCTTAGCGTGCCATGTTAATGTGCCTGGCTATCATACTGTTTAGCTTAGCATTGTGGTGCCTTTTGGTTAAAACAGACTGACGTTAATTCAACATGAAATAGCGTGTGGTATTTTGGCTCAACTGAGTTAATATGCTTAAAGGAAACGGACGTTGTGGACAGGTCTTTTTCTTTCCCTGTGATTCCTGCTGATGGTAGCCAACTGCTCATCTGTTACCAGCTGCCCCCTCGTGACTGCCATTGTCCCATTTCCCCTGCTAACCCCACTAACTGCTCATTTGGATTCGTGAGTACTAACTGAACTAATGTGCACATGCTTTTTTATTTGGTGCTCAGCTTTGAGTGAAGCGGCCATCCAAGTTTTTAGGCCTCCTCGCACCCGAGTTTCGAACCAGACCTGCAACAGGGTTTAAATACTTACCTTTTGGTGTATGGTTAAAGAGTAATGTGTGTGTGGGCCCACAGGTGTAAGACCAGTGTGTGATTTTTGGTTTATCTGACAATGATGAAAACTGGTGTTAATTGGTTATATTAGAGGTATTTAAAGGTACGTGTTGTGTTAATTAAAGAGGACATAATTTGATTTAAAAAGTAATTAAAAGGTACTTTATTTAAAAGGTAGATAAAAGCTATTTGATTTAAAAGGTACTTGATTTAATAAGTATTCCAAAGGTGTTTTATTTAAAAGGTAAAAGGTAAATAAAAGGTACTTAAAAGGTATTTTAAATGGTAAAGTAAAGGGTTTAAAATACTAAAGGATACCTGATAATTTATTTTGTTCATCTTTATTTAGAAGTTTTGGGTATCATATATTATTTAATTTCATTCGCAAAGAGATTGCGCTGTATTTCATTTTACTTTATTTTTTCTCAATAAATACCTGTTGAGGGATTATTGCATTGCAAGTTCAGTTGTTGTGTCTTTATTAGGTTTGATAAGAGGTATACTGTCATATTGGTCTGAAATATATTTTAAGTAAAAATCCAAATAGATCAAAGTTATTCACAAGGTTAATTGTGTATACTAAAGTTGACACCGAACTCAGGCCCCATCCCATTGTACTAACAACTCAAGATAATATCCTGTAGCTACATGAGATAGGGGTTACACTATGAACTATGAACAGTAATAACTCCATCTTAAATATCAAAAAAAAAAGAAGGGAGTCACTGTATAATGCAACAAAATACAATACCTTAAAAATGCATCTGTTACAGCGCTTTTTAGGCAGATTAACATAAATATGGCAAAATGTAATATAAGCAGACCACTATCTGTAGTAGTGCCTAATAAGTGCTGTAAATGGTGCATTTTTAAGACATTGAAGTTATTTGCAAAGTAAGGAATTGATTCTGGGGTTTGTTGTTATGTAATGTACACATTGCAATGCAGCTGTTTTTAGGCACGACTCCGCTTGGTGTTTGAATCTGGTGCCAGTGTCCAGATCCCTTTGTTTTCACCCAAAACGGGGCCTGAAGTGGGCATGACGTTCTGTGAGATGTTTTGTGCTGTCATCTACACATACACACGTGTGCAAATGAAAACACTAAAAAATAAAAAATAAAAACCTCAAGAACAAAAGCCAAAATAAATAACAGAAACAGCAGGTACACGTGCATCAAGTGTTTGACCATAGGCCTCTCTGTGTTTAGCTTTAAGATGTTGCCACAGATTGGTTGTGTTTTTGTGAGCTTGCTTGATCCCTGGCTGTCAGAAGCTGCAAATATATTGCAGATTACCTCACCAGAAAAGTCCACTCTCTGACATCTGTTTAAAAAAAAAAAAAAATGTCTGATGTTGTTTGCTCACTGTATCATTTGTATGACTACGGCAAATTATGATCAATATGAGTGATATGACAGTTTTTGCAGCAATGTAAAGGATGGGGAGGTTGTTCAATTACTTGCCTGGCCAGCAATGCATTTCATCAACTTTCATTTATGTGGCCACTGCCACTTTACTGACTCAGGCTAAAGTTGTTAGCTAGCTAAGCTAGGTTAGTCTAACTTGCTAACATCCCAAACAGATAAGTATGACCAACACGACAAAGCATGTCATGGACGAGGAAGTTGAACTGAAACTGGAAAATTATGGAGTCATTGTTTATTTCACAAACTAGTTATAAACTTACTGTGAAGGCACACTGCCTGTCTACTTGGAGTGTCTGTGAGAGAGACTCCTGACTGAGGAATGGAATCGGAGTGGGCTCTGCTGGATAAATAGCGAAAGGACGTATTTTCTGCGTAAAACCATGTTTTCTGCACTTTCATCTGGAAAAATAAAAGTGTTAACATTGGCTGACTGGCATCAGTAAATGCCACCTTATTTGCAGATACACTGATGTCAGTCAAACACGTCTCTGCCAATACCAATGTTGAGCTAATTAGCGGGTGTATCCCTGATAATGTCATCATTGTTGAGCCTTTTGGTCAGTGATATGCTAGCAGGGCTCTCTCAGCACTCTTTCCCCTCCTTACATTTTGCTCTGTTTCTCTCTATCTTTTTCTATGAATTTCTCCCTCTAATACCCAGTCTCTTCTCGACCTTATCGCATCCTACAATAACACATAACTCAGCAGTACACCTGCGATCCATGACAGCTGAGCCCCTGGCCTCGTGCAATGCTGTCACTCAAGTACCTAACTGCCATTAAACAGCATGACCTGCCGCCCCATTAGGCTCGAGTCAGATGGGAGTGTCAAACTATTCCCCCCCTGCACCACACTGTTTGGCAGTGATGTGCAAATGTGGTCTTGGAGGAAGTGCAAGTGGCTTTTCAGTTTAAAGAGTCATTAGACAGGCTGAGAGGCATCCTTAAAAAAATTAAACAAATATGTTTAGAGAAAATAGTAAAAAAAAAAACATAAAGGACAGCAAAAAGCTGTTTAGTGCTCCTGCTCTAGTGTGCATTTTAATAAAACGTGGTAACATGTCATTTTAGCATAGCCTTGTGCAGCTTTTATAGAGTTTTCAAGGTTGATTTAACAATTTTATGGACAGCAGTTTTACTCAATGAATAAATCTCTTCAATACAATTGTACCCAACTGCCCTGTTTCTAAACGAATATTACTGTTAGTGTCATGAAGCTCTCATGAGATCTCAACTGCACTGCAAATGTAGTCCATTAGATTACATTTGTCTTAAAGGAATTAGAAAACTGTTGGGTTTGAACAAATCAATCAAGCAAATACTATGGACAATGCTGTGAGATGCCGTCTATAATGTCTTTAGGATTTACAGCAATAAACTGCACAGTTAAATGATCGACTGCAATGAGCAGTGAATCTATTAGTACAAAAAAAAAAAAAAAAAAAAACTACTGAAATCATTTCAATGAAATGTGCTTTCAGATTCCATGGACTGAAATGAAACCTTTAAAAGGCCATGTTGTTTTGGTTTATCGGCTTTTGTTATTCAAGGTCACTTTTGGTTAGATTTTACTTTTTTTGTTTAGTGTCTTGCTTTGGTGTCCACTTATGTTAATCCATGACATTGTGCTCCAAAACAAAGCTCAGCTAGCATTAGTTTGTTGTTATACAAAACCCATTGTGTGTGTGTGTGTGTGTGTGTGTGTTTATGTTGCTTTTCTATGTAAACTTACTTGACAGACATGCCTAGAGGTAATACAACAATATGTGAAAAAGAACTTTGCTGCTTGGCCCCCAAAGATAAAAACACAACTGGGACTTTGCAACTTTGCTGCTCAGTGTAAAAAAAATAGTCCAAATGTCAGCTATATGGTCAATGAATTTAAGGAAATGAATGTAAATAAATTCATTTTTGCAGCAGAACTTGATTCATAAATAAATATCGTGAAAAATAAACATAAAGCTTTTCATTTTAATCTGGTAACTAAACTTTGCTACCTGTTGTGAAGTATTAACTTGCACACCTTGCACAACACTGTGAATGTCTTTTTGGTGCCAATTTTTTGGCAGCAATAGCAAAGAAGTCCCAAAGGATATCCAAGGGCACAGAAGTTCAGATGAGTGGTTAGACCGAGCATTGTTTGGTCTAATCATTAAGGTAAGTTTAGACCAATCCTTAACATTGTGGTTGCTTAGCTCTTATTTGCTCACAGCTGTGTTTATGTAGCATTTCTTATGAATATGCAAATTAGCTGTTTCACATTAATTCCCCCCAATTATTTTCTCATTGGGTGGTAATTAGTACTGATGATGAGATGTCACCCTGTGTAGTCACATTCTGTTTTCAGAGGCAGAGATTTTAAAAGGTTGATGGAAGTACTTGAAGCTGGCTATGAAACAACACGACGATAGCAGTGCACATGCAATGTGCAAAATAATACAGAAACATTAGCCTAATGCAGAGTACTACCACATCCTGTCACCTGAACACATAATTTGTCAGGCTATTGTTTTTTGATATTCCACAGAGCTGACCAACAGGTCAGATGCTTCCAATAGGTGCCATTTTGACCTGTAGTGGATCTTTACTGCAAAAAGCCTCGTTCCACAAAAGTCACCTTAGAATGAGATGTAGTGACTTTGCCGTGTAGTTCAGTGAGCCGAGATCTAATCATGTTGAGGATGTGTGTTAGTCTTAAAAGGTTTACAAAGTTGTGGGTCTTATTATCACAGCTGCTACAATAAGCAAAGACAAGTGTACCATTACAAATGGAATTACAGTATTACCGGGAGTGAGTAACATCACAAAATTTGATTATGATAAGAAACTAACACCAGGGCCAGAATCACCAGTTTGTTATGAGTTATGTAACTTGATGACAGTGTTTCAGAAATGGGTGACTTCTGATGATTTTTTTTTTCATTACAGCCTTGAAAATCAAGATGGAAAAGAAAAGAAACCTCTAAATTTTATGTTTCATCAACTCTGTGATCAGTTTGTCCAATAATGGCAAGGTTGGTGGTTCAGATACCAGCTCCTCCTGTCCACACATTAAAATGTACTTGTGCAGGACAGTGAACCCCACAATCTTCAGGCATGAGATTGTGTAAAGGGATGAGTAAAAGAAGCAACAGTGAAGTATTTTATCAGTTAATGTACAACTTCAATAGAAACTACAATACATTTACCATTTACAAAGGTGATTGTTGTCCATGTTAGCACACGCACCAATCCAAGGTATTGCATTACTAATTTTTGCTAATTTTAATTGTTGTTACAAGGAACAACATAATATCATTGTAACAAACCTAAGAAAGATGTGTCACTAAATTCTTGCACCAAACAAGTTGGGCTAAGTATGTAAACTAGCACTGATACTTCTTGGTTACCGCTGGTGGGCACAAGACCTTTCTGATGCTTCATGCAGTAAGAAAAAGTGATGTACTTTTTGCCCGTGCATGCCATATTACTTAATGAGTACTATTTGCTACCACTTTGCATCAGGAATTTTAAAGTTGTCTTGTGCTGCTTCAAAGCTGCAGGTAGAACTTTTAAGTTTCACCATATGCTATTTATCTGAGAACGCACCTTTAAATTACACTAAGTGCAGATCAGTGTCCGTCCAGAATCCCAATAGTTTTTACGGTCACTGGTGATCATGGTCATTTGGTCTCTTGGTTTGGAGCTGCAGCACTCTACAAAACTATAATATCTCACAATCCCAAGGGATAGAAAAATAGAAATAATTACAGTTTGGAAGTAGAGAAAAAAGGAGAGTGGTAGGACGGCCGTCAGATATGTGATGAACTAGAGGAGATGATGAAAATGGCTTTGCAGTCTCCTAGCAACCACTGGCTTCATCATGAAGGTTAAATCTAATGGCTAGGTTATACATTTTTCTTTTTTTGAAAATGATTCTTGAGTCTAATTGGTTTGCCACTAGAACTAAAAAGAATATTTCATTGTCTGCTTTGGACTAGGAGAATTTCTATTTTATCAAATCAGCGACTCTTGAAAGAACAATTATTGACTAGACCCGAAGTGTTAAATCTGTTCTCTCTTTGTTAATCATTTGCTGATGCTGCTAAGTGGATAACTAGTACTTTTATAAAAAAATAAATGCTACATCTGCAAGTGTTCTGGTGGCTACTCAGTGATGTTTTAAGCGAATGACAGGATGCAACATAGACCATAACACAAAGTGAATGTGTTTACAAAACCCACAGCCCAAACACGACTGTCTTGGATAAATTAATAATACATGTTTAATATAGATTAGAGCCATCAGCTCTAAAATATTGCTTTACCTAATCTTCTTACATTAGTTTCATTTCATGAATTACTGGTTCCGACCTCCCATACTAGTCATTTGAATGACACTCTGCTTTTCTCCATAGGGGAAAAAACACAAATCATAACTGAAATCATAATCATAATGCATCTGTTGCACCCAGCAGTGTAAAATCACCTACTGCAGGCTATAATAACCCTGTCTAATGACTTTCACATGAGTGCCTTTCAAATTAGTCATGGACCACATTGCTTTAGACGGACATATTTGAGCACCCATGCTGATGTTAAACCTCTACTTACACACTGTTGGCAGCAGTCCTTTAAATATTTTCTCATTTTCTCAGCTCCTGTACATCATGTAACTGACACTCCTGAATTTGTTTGCTTATTTGTGATGTTAATGTTTTCAGAGGCACTAATCATACTTCTAAACAAATCTCCCAAATGTACACCTCCTGTGTACAGGTCCCTGATCTTTGATTATTTGAAATAACCCCTCTCCCTGTGTAATGTTATAACCCAACAAATGTTTAACACTTAATGAATGTGTAAAAATTTATGCTGGACAAAACATGAACCCATCAGCATTGTCCAGGTGATTAATCACAATAAGAAGAAGGAGAAGAAGAAGAGAGGGAAGAAAGAGCAGAAAAAGAAGAAGAAGAAGAACCTCCAAATATATCTTTGCCAAGGAACATAATTTAGCCTGTTTCATGAAAACATTATAACCAAGCTATGGCCACTGCACTCTGCCTTCCCCACAGTTAAAATGGAGTGTTCAGTACAACTCAGTGGATGTACTATTACTGTATTTTATGTCAGCTAAATTTAAGGGATATAATGCATGGCATATAAACACGGAGCATTTTGCTGCTGAATGAACCACTTTGGAGGTATTCTGACAATGTGTGATACAGTAAAGGGCACTGCCACAGATCTTATGGGCCTACTTATTGTTATGTCTCTTCCATTGCCACCTCCCAAAGGATCGACTTTATTCCGTGTCACCCTTGGGGAAGAGGCCATGGACATAAAATATATTTTTGTGTCCTTAGCTGCTGGGCTAATCTGTTCCTCCTACTCTCCTGCAGGAGCAAGATTCTTCTTTTTGGACACAAAGGAAAAGACTTTGCATCCCTGCACAACAACATAGTTAAAAACAAGAAACCTTTAATCTCCTCTTGCAAGGTGCTCAGATGTTTACCAAGTTAGAACAAAACAATGCTTATCTCTTGGTGAGAATTAGGAACAGGGATGATTGGAAAACTGCCCTTGATGCTCCTAGTAGCCATTATGAATATTTTCATGGCAGTGGACAAATTTTCTAAAATGGCACACTGGATTCCTCTACCTGAACTGCCCTCAGCTAAAGAAGAGGCTGCGGTAACGCTGTTCCATGTTTTTAGCTTATGTGTTTTTTTGAGAGATGTGCTGTGATAGGCTTGGGTCGGTGTCTGGGCTTAAACCAGTTTAATTCTATGCAAATCAGCTAAACTGGCATTTGTCATTATGTAAGATTCTGGCAAATCAAAAACATACATCAGCAGCAACACGCACTGACACCCAACGGCCCAACAACGCATGTAACTCCAACTCGAAACTAACTGCATTAACAACAGGCAACAAGACAACGTGATTCAAATTTTATGATGTTTGATTAGGCTACAAATGAAAATGAATGACAGCTAGACCGTGCGCACTATTCTGTTTAGAGCTCAAGGTGCACAGCTCCGCGTAACGTTATCAAGACACACAGCCTTAAACTCAGCTATTAGCGTCGTGAGGAAGGAGGGTTTTCTGATATTCACTATGGTTCATATATTTATCATTTCTGCACTGTTATCAGTTGTGGAAGTTCCAGAAACATTGGAAAGCTCAACGGCATCTGTGTTTATAAAATAAACCAGAGGTCTGTTAATGTGTTGTACTGTGGAAGTTTCAGGAACATTGTAAAGCTTAACGTTGTGACTGTGTTCATTAAGTAAACCAAAGGTCTGTTAATGTGTCGCACAGCCACAGTTGAGACGATAGCATAGCTGTTAGCATCATATAATCCTCATCTCTGCGCTGTATCAGCTGGGAAAGTTCCAGAAAACCTAACAAATGTAATTGTTACAAAAACAACTTAATTCCATTGTAACAAGCAAACAAGAAAGATTTATCACTTACGTTTGTACGGAGCAAGTTGGGCTAAGTATGTATGCTATTCATGATACTTGTTAGTTACCTCTGCTGGTTACAAGACCTTTTTAATGCTTTATACAGTACAAAAAAGTAATATACTCTTTTCCCTGTGTATACTATTTACATAATGGGTACTATCTGTTACCACACTGCATCATGGCTCCTAGATTTAGGGTCCACTGCCATTGTTAAATTTATAATCCTGTGGCTGTGCACTTGAAGCTCCTGAGATTCTGAACTGTAACCAGTTTTCCATGGGCATTGTATGAAAGTATTTAAATTGAAGTCTAACATGTATTAAGAAATGCACCTTTAAGGCTACAATTGTTTTGTGAGGCTAAACTTGTGTTTAGTGAGGCTAAACAATTGTTTCAGTGAGGCTTGTATTTAAAGCGATGTATGCTTCAACTGACACAAAAACTTGTTGAATAAAGTATATTGCATAAATCCCCTTTTAGTGCACTGTATCACTCCCTGGATTAAAAACTCAGTCAGATCGAGCCAGATTAGCCCTGCGGACGATGGCTGCGAGGGCTGCGAGGTGACATGATTCTGACTGCGGATACCAATCTGGGATAAAAGAGATTATTAGGCACTAGGAGGGTGATGTGGGACAAGTCTTTCTCTCTCAGGTGACCAGATAGCAGTGTTGTTAAGACTGAAACAGTTAAGCACCAGTTTGACATTTTCCTGAACCTCATACACTTCTAAAATATCTCTAGGTTCCGAGAGGGGGGTTGCCTTAGATATGAGCTCCCAATTCTCTTAAGGCTTTTCTTTTCTCTCTCTCTCTTTTGAGTCTTAAAGTGTGCACCTGAGGCAGCTGCTCAGCTTTCTAGTTACCTGACCCCCTTTAAGCCCACATTTAGCCAATCTTACCTTCCTCTGTGGAGCAACAAATCCTGTGGAGCATGTCTAAATTTGGGGGGGGGGGGGGGGGGGGTATTTTAAAAAATGCCTAAAATTCCAAATTTTTTTTAAATGGAA
>JAPQLA010000020.1:2044482-2064331 GCA_029822935.1 Naso vlamingii
CCCCCCCCCCCCCCCCCCCCCCCCCCCCCCCCCCCCCCCCCCCCCCCCCCCCCCCCCAAGCCGAAACAATGCCTAAACTGCCTACTTTTTTTTCCATGGAACTTTCCCAATTAAAAACACTTAGAAAAGTTCTCCAATAGGGCTGGGTGATACAGCTAAATAAAGTTTATCAATATCAAATATTTCATATCAGTTGATATAGATAATTATTAATGACTTTAATGACCTATCTTTAATAATTTTTAAAAAATAATTTTAAAACATCATGCAAAAAAAGTTTGCATTTAAGCACTTCATTTTAAACCACCTTATTTTTAAGGCACACAGATAATAATTGTAATGCTAACAGTATCAACGAGGCTGCAAAGTACCATGTGGCTCATCTATCAACATAAACACTTATTCAGGGGCAGACCTTCTGTGGAGCACAGCTCTGTGTGCAAATTACCTGAGCAAGCTGATCAGCTCTGCCACTCGCGCTGAAGATAATAATTATAAGCGATGATTACATGGGAATAATTAAGCAAGTGCAAAAACTGTTAAAAAGTGAAGCGCGGTATTTCGAATCCATATCTTTCAAACACCAATCCATCCACTCATCCCTTCGCCCTCCTCAGTGCATGAAGCGCTTGTTTTGTGAGAGAAATACACGCTGTACATGCTGGCACATTGCCAGATAACGGGCTGATGGTGGCTGTTAACAAATTTCAACATATTGCCTAACTCCACTGCACATCTTCTCCGTCTACACTCGTTTTCTCATTTCTGTGTTGTTGTTTCACATGTGTGGTGCCGTGAAACCAAACCCACTGGCTGTTCGCGTCACTTGCCCTGCCCATTGTCAAGGGACATGATGGGCTGTTAATGAGCAGAGGACGGTGCACCTTCTGGGTTTTTTTCTGTTAAATGATTGCCTGTTTGTCACTTGTAGCACACCCAGTTATCGAGGAGCTTTTTTTTTTTTTTCATTGCATATAAGAGTTTAACTCAAACATTCTATAGACCTTTTTTAGAAAATTATTTTATTGTATTGATGACGTTTCTATCGTGGATATATCACCAAGCCCTATCCTCCAGAGAAAATTTAAATGAAAGGTCGGGACTCTCACCCCACAGAAATGTTGTGGTTATCAGTTGATAGACAAAGTGTCTCGATAGTCAATGAAGTAGAAACAAGTGTGTTTTGTCCCTGCTTCTCTCCTTCTTGTTTGTCTTCCCAGTGTCCCCGTATATATCATCATTCAAGTCATTCAATGCTCCATCCTCCACCAGATGTTTGAACTTTGTTTATTGTCCAATAACAAGATCTATAAAAACTGACGTTGTTGTTTCTATGTCTTTATATATCACTACCCTTGTATGGATGCTACATTATGGATCTGCATGAAGTATCACTCTGTTCATGGTTGGTGGCTTCAGTGTCCTAAAGATCCTCACTGTATTCTTGACCTTGTTTTTGATGATTTGTGCTGATCGTTGTCAATTATCGAAGCAAAGAATTTAGTAAAGAATTTTCGAGTTCTGCTACTGCGTAGGCTGATTCTGGTGCTGCCAGCCTCACAGTCAGAGGACACAGTAACGTACTGCACAACTAATCTTCTTTTTGCATGCCCTCGTGCAGAGGAGAGTGTGCAGTATGGAGAAATCAACACAGAAGATGCAAATATATCTGCCTGTGCTGCCAGTGTTTACAGACTTGTGCGCAATAGTTTCAAGGTTGTAGGACCTTTACTGTACAATGGCATGCATTTTAGATTCCTAAATAATAGGATATTGATTGCTGGATGTGAATGATTGCCAAATAGTTGGAGGCCTTCCGTCACTTCAGGAAATATTGGGTTCATGCATCCTCTTAACTGCAAACAATCTCAAGGACTATGATTGATGAAGAAATCTTTCAATAAAAAAGATCAGCTGAAATAATTTAGTTTTAGGGGACAGCACTTCAAAAGCCATTATCATGAAGTGCTTGTATTTATCCTGATATAAAATAGCAGCTACTCTATCAACTCTTACATTTTTATGATGGTTCTTCCTTTCATAATCTCTGCTCTGCTCTAATGTGTTGCCCTAATCAGCCTTAAATTGTCATCTCTGTTTGATTTAACTCGGCCATAATGAGAAATCTGCCTTCAGAATGAAAGTTGCCAACAATTAATCCTTTCTATCTCTTTTCACGTGGCCTCTCAGCTTCACCCCTAGGCCGTCTAAATAGAGGTTTGAAGAGCCAGCTTGGCTGGATTGTTTTTCAACAAAGAGCAAAACTATATAATACACACACACACATATATATATATAATATTTCTTAATATAATATTTCTAGTTCTATGAAACAGAGCATTAATGGGCTTTGGTAAAAATTTATTTATGAGTTTGGTGACTGTATTGATGTGATGGAAGCACACAGTGAGGGCAAAGTCCAAGTCAGAGCATGTGAGCGGAGCGCGAGTGGGACGAATAATCGCTCACAGCTTGTGGAGCGTTCCATAACGTGTGCTCCAGCGCTCAACACCTTTCCACAGCACTCCGCTCCATCCCGCTCTCCGCTCAACACAGATTTTACTCCGCTCCACACCAAAATTGCTCCGCTCACAAAAACAAAAAGAAAAAAAAACCCACCATGTTGCGCGCACTCATGCAGGCAAGCAATGTGCACTTGAGCAGATCTAGACATGATGTAAGCTGCACTGGAGCAGAGTTTAGCCGTGCCACTTCAATTCCGCTCCAGACTGTTTAAAAATCCACTGACAGCTCCACCTAAAATTTTTTCCGCTCCCGCTCTCATCAAAGTGGATCATTTGCACAGGAAACATGTCCTACGTTCTCTCCAAGCATTACTAAAAAACTTTATTTTCTCCTGCCTGAGTGATGTCTATGTTTGTTTGGTGGTGCTTTTGTTGGGTCTTTTTTTGTGTGTGTGTGTGTGTGTGTGTGTGTGTATTAATGGGAATATGTCACCGAGTCTTTGTGAAGAAATCTTCCTAAACTTGTTTGAACGAAATAATGAGTTACCAACTTAAGGAACTTTAAGGGTTCCGTAGGACATGCATTTAAGCTAGAACTGGTTTTAAAATATAGACTGGCTTAAAAACTGTTTCATGAAATGTGTGAATTACTATCTTGCATTCATTCTGTGAAGTTGGCCTGTTTAAAAATATCCTATAGGTTAGTGAGGGTCGGCAGGTTATGTTATATTTTTTTTCCTGTGTATTAGAAAATCAGCTGTCAGTTATTAATTTATTATTGTTATTTATTATTCAGTTAGTGGTCCAATTTTATTTTATTTTTTTGCAACCCTGTAAAATGGGAAATTGATCTTTGTAATAACAGTTTTATGGTGGTTATTCGCTCATTAGCTTTATAAGCCGGTTTACGACCCTTGCTGTCTCATACAGATGCAGATGATTTAGCATCTGTATGAGTGACACCGCTGGGGTACTCCATTAACGCAACTAAAAAAAGCCAGGCTTACCTGAAAAACCCAGACTTAAACTAGCACTATCTCCATATTAAGCTTCAAGTCGTACCACTAATGCAATTCAGTCTCATCTCATAAAGGCTGACTCAAGCCGGGCTGGCATAGTCTCACTTTGTTGCTTGCCCTGATAAACTGAAGGACTAAAAGACGATCCAATGACCAAGAAAAAAAAAAAAAAAAGACATATTGAAAATATTGACTGCTACTTTCCCCGCACAGGATCATCAATAAAGGGACATGCGATGGTTGGCAGGAAGGATTGATCCTATCTCTCCCTTTTTAGGTCTCTCTGTCTTACTCTCCATCTCTCTCTTTCACTCTCTTTCGATCTCTGTCTGTCTCTCTGTGTCCGTGTGAGTCTCAGTCGATCTTGGATGCACTGCATAAACAGTCTAGATCTGTGTGATCTGACCTTAATCGACCCTGTTTTTACCAGCCAATCAGAGACCGAGTAGGGTGGATCTTTGTGAAAGTTCTATGTAATAAGTAAGGCTTTTTTGTGTTCTTTTTACCACATTTTATGCTCAGCACTTTAAGTGGCAATGGATGTGTGACTTGTGCTATAGAAATAAAAATTCATTTGTTACTTGATCGTCGAGACAATGAAAATGGTGAGATATGATTTTTGTTAGGTTTTTCATTTTTATTACATGACATCAGTGAGAAAATTCATTTTTTGACAGGACAGTCTTTTGGGAGGCTCTTTATGCCTAACGGACATTCTTTGACACAGCTAAACTAAGCCAGTGACAGTTAATAGCAGCAAGCAGACATCTCTCTTAACGTTCATTTCCTGTATCAGTGCCACATGTTTTTTTTCACCATGGCCCCACCCCTTTAGGAGACTAGAGGCAGTCTTGAGTCCATTCATTCTTACAGAAGAAATGAACGTGATCACAAATTAAGACCAATTCTTTTGCCCCATCATCAAAAATACACACTGGACCCATTTTTCACAAGACACATATCAACACACTCTCATGAGATCTGGGAACCAGTGCTTCCTGCCTTGCTTCGCAACGGACATAACAAACAAATATGATGTGAAGCACAATCCTAAATACATAAAAAATTCAATATTCAAACTATGTTACATCTCTTCACATGTGTCCTTACTCATTACTTCAGACTCAGGGTTCTCAGGTGTACTGGTGGTTGTTTAACGTGATAACAGTGCCCTCCTACTTTAACCGCCACAACATGCCAAGGCCCTGCCAGCAAGCTGATTCTGACTGAGGGGATAATGGGTCCTGTGGGAACTTTTCAATCTTCATTGTTTTTTACTGAGCAATGAGCCAAAGCTAGCAACTGACCATAGTGAGAACAGAGAACGCTATTGAGTTACCTTTACGGTCTTCGGTGGATGATAAATAATTGTAATGGGTAAATCCTATGTTGACACAGGTGAGAAATTATCCATCCATGTAAACTGATGGGTGTACCAGATCTGGCATGTGTTGTGGAAACAGGATTAACAAACTGCATTAAAGTATAAAGGATTGTCTGCAGTGTATAGCAGCCCATGAGCCTCCACTGTTCAAGTATGTGCTAAGGTGTTTCTTTAGCAATGTATCAATGCCTTTTGAATGAAGCAATTGCCAGGTGTTTTCTATGGACCTTCTTGCTAATCATTTCATTTAAGTGAAATATGCCAGAAACCCTTTAGCGGTAGGTAGACTTTAAAGTTTAAAGGTCTGTCTCATGTCTCTTTGTGCCTTCTTTCGCCCAGCAGGAGAGTAAAGAAAATGGGCTGCAAGTAAGTCACAAGTAAGCTAATGCTCACACCTCATTATGCTGTTTTGAAGGTTTGATTGCCAAAACTGTTCCTGCTTACCAGTTTTTCTCTCATTCATGTTCTGTTGAAGCAATTTAAAAACAGCAGTCTCTGATTATTAGACTATTCATACCTTCACAGAGTGGTGTTTGGATTGTTAGCGTGTATTTTCTTGATGTTTCTCACAAAGATAGTGGGTGTATTTGTATGGATGGAGGAGACTAGTGTTGTTACATTCCTTAAAAAAATTGGATGTGCAATTCTAATATGTGTAAATGAACTTGGCCTCAGTTATTGGAAATTTCAGATTTTTTCAATTAGTTTTTTTTTTTTTTGAAGCAGAAATTCAAACCTTTTCAGAGAGTTCTCATTTTGTCAAAGTAGCGTAACCTACAGTACACTAAAATCACTTCCTACTGTTTTTATTATTTTTTTCAGGGTATGAAGGTCCTGGTTTTTCACTTGTCTTACACAGAGTTACACAACAAATGGAAACTTATGGTTCTTCAGGATACAAACAGAACATACAGGCCCACACAGATAATTAATTATACAATAGCATATGATTAAAAAATAAGATCAATTTAGTTTTTTTCATTATTTATTATTTTACAGTGCTTTTTTTAAATTCATGCCCAGAAGGTTGTGAACAGCGGCAAATAAAGTAATGATAGGTCATCTATGAAATCTGTCCATCAACTGTAACTCATTTGAATACAAAGCATCACTGATTGAAAACACAGTTTCAGCATGCGCTCTTCCTGCTGGACTCCTGTACTCTGTCGGCTCTGTACACAGTCTGTCAGTCAGTCCACCTTTATCCATTATTGCTTTTATTTTTTTATCCCTCTCTCGAGCTCTTTGACCACAATAGACCTCCGCCTCTAAACTGAAGGAGCATTAGCTGCGCTGTGAAACCACTCGGGCCTTTCTTGCAGGCAGCTGTGTCTCCATATGCTCCGAGCTTTTGCTTTGATGGCTCATTCCTGATTATTCTCTGTTCACCTAAACACATTTCCCTTTAATGCATTTTTTCTTACCTTAATACATTTATTTTCCTGGGGCAGGCTGAGGCATGGACTGTTTGAGCTCCATGTATTGATTGTTATGTGGAATTTGATGCCTAGAGACTTGCTGTTCTGCTCTGCTCTTCTCTCCTCTCTCCTCCACCCCGAGGGAGTTTTAAATGGAAACACATTACTATGAATCACACAGTAGGGAGCTCCATGATTGATAGCATTGCTTACCATTTACTAGTCACTGTCTGGAGATAAGCCCTGAATTTATGGAGTATTGGAAATCCTTGCCGCAGCTACATGCGGATTAGAGTGAGGAATAGCTCCCCCCATACTGCCACCAGAGTCACCCGGTTAACAGCTTAAGTGGGAAGCAAGAAGCCCGTTTTATTGTTTATTAAAATAACATTTAATGTGTTTTTTCTTCTGCAGTGTTACTTTAAATGGAATGGGGAAACGTCTAGAGAATGGTGTCTGTGTGTGTGTTTTTATGGTGTGTGGTCATTTGCTTTTAGCTCTTCCTCCATCTCATTTTATGTGCATCTCAGTAAAGCATTTGCTGACAAGCCACTGTGACTTTGTTCACCTTAAAAATCATGGTTGCAAATCAGTCGAGGTAAATCGACTGAGGCCAGATACCTGATACATTGTGTGCAAGGGATATATTTGGCTGAAATCCAAAATAAATACATCATCAAAAATGTGGTACCTCAGTTTTCATACCTCAAAAGCAACTCACAAACCTAGAATTATATACTTGGAAGCAGCTTGAAGTTTTTACAACCCTCTTTACAACTAAAGGACCCAGGTTTTGCATCTTACAAGAAGTTTTGGGCTTATTGGCAATTAGGGTTTAAATCAATGGTTGACAGCGTGATCAACAATTGTTTTGCCCTGTGCTGATATTAGGGTGATTTTAACTAACTTCCTGTCAGAATAAAGATGTTACAAAAATATCTACAATCTGGTCCCTACTTCGTATTTAGAGTTGTTTCTGATGGAGCAGCATGCCCACCTGCTGCGCCCTGTTAATCAGCACCAGTGATGAGCACATTTTAAACTCTGATTACAAACCAGTTTGCCGTCTCTTTGCCATGGATATGACACACTGCTTCTCTGCACCCATTAGCCCTAAAACTTTCCTCTGCACTTCACAACAGTAGTTAACATTATGGATAGGATTTTGTGATATTAAAGACAAGATCATATTAAAGGGATTAATAGGCTTTGATACTGTAACACAAAGACTTTTACACAGTTAGCAGACAGGCTGTGCAATATTCTTAGTCTCATTATTGGCATCTGGGTAGGGCTGTACGATACTGAAAAAATATTATATGGCAATTGTGATATGATCTTTGATATTAGAGGGAACGATCATTTTAACACCTATATTTTCTCATTGATGTGTAGGCCAGTGAAACTCCCTCCACTGCAGTACAACATTTGAATTAAAATGTATTTTGACACACACATTTATTGCACAAATATTGTGCCTCTCTGCAATATAAAAATCATGAAAATATGTGTGTTTTCTTTCTTCGGGGAAGAAAACACACATATTTTCTGCACTTGGACAGATGTCGGTTGGTTTAGATCATGCCTGCAATGGCTGATCTTATTAAATCCTCCTTTTCAGTTGGGTAATAATAATGATAATAATGGTAATAATAATAATAATGATACTAGGGAATATACAAAGGAATGAGGAAATACTTGTTATCATAGCCCAGCATGATGATTGTGTAGCTCAGGGATGCGCTGGTTTGGCTTGACCGTCTATGGAGTGAATGATTTCGGCCAGAGAATCAGTTTTTAGATGATACTTCAATTTCTAATGCAGAAAAATTAAGTGAAGGTCTGTGGTTCTTGATCACTGACACACACACACACTCACACACATCAAAAAGGAGAAGAGAAAAAGACACAACCCCGGGATTCCATTGGATGCATGTGCATTCCAGAACGGTTCCACTGCATGTTTGCTCCCATCCCTTCTGTCCGTCAACACCTACCGGCTGCGTTCAGTCTGTGT
This sequence comes from Naso vlamingii, assembly GCA_029822935.1. Classification (NCBI taxonomy): domain Eukaryota; kingdom Metazoa; phylum Chordata; class Actinopteri; order Acanthuriformes; family Acanthuridae; genus Naso; species Naso vlamingii. Next base: position 2,052,786 of record JAPQLA010000020.1, read on the forward strand.
TTCAGAGTGCAGTACAGCAGGACAGCTGGAGTCACGAGACTATGAGATCTGTTGACTTTGGGCTCTGCTCTTTTGGCTCTGCACATAATGACGCTTTATTTATGAAGTTAAGTTAGGTATGATCTGACGTCAACACAGAGGCTTTTATTCTGAAATGAAGCAGATGTTTTAATGTTGTATCTGTGTCTAACTGTCCATGCTGAACCTGGCAGTGTGCGTGTCTGTGCGCACCGACATCTGCATCCATCAGCTGAGGGTGCACTAAGGGCTAGTGTACATCCAGAATCACAAAATCATCCAAAGCATCCAGATTTTGAAGAGACAGTACAAAAAGGCTTCATGCTCTTTGGGATATGGACTCCTGTGACAAATTTAGCACACCCTCAGCTGTTTGATGTGGACGTCAGGATGCACAAACACACACATATGAAATTTAAGCATCATCTAAAACCTGATACTCTGTCCGAAATTATTCTCTCCATAGTCATTTAAGCCAAACCAGTGTCCATAATCCTCATACTGGGCTAAAATAACAAATGTGTTACTTATTCCTTTGAATATTCCTTATTATTATTATCCAACTAAAAGCAGAGTTTGATTAGACTAGCCACTGCAGGCATAATCCAAAACAAGCAACATCTGTCGAATCTTGCAAAGTGTAGACTGTTTCCTTTCTTGAAAGAAAGAAAAACACATATTTTTGAGTTTATTTTTCATAAATTTGCAAGTTTAAACTCACAAATTTTTGACTTTATGTGACTTTATAATTTCAGGGAATATTTGAATTTCAAATTTTTTTTTTCCATATATTTGTGATTTTAATACTCTCAAATATGCAAATTTAAAACAAGCAAATTTGTGACTTTCACTCGAAAAGTTGTTAAGATTTAAAAGATTTTTAGCAGATTTTTCAGTGTACAAGAAAAATGATTTATTAAAACTATAATTGTTCAACATTTTACACAATGTAAATGTGAGATATATCCAGTAGTCAGAAAAAAAGAGTGGAACACAAAGAATATAAATCAAACATCTGTTTTGGGGAGCTATATACTGGTACACCTATTCTCCAAGGGTCCTTGGGGAGGTGGGGAACAATTCCGGGTCACCAGCCAAAGTCATGATGATTTGTCGTTACTATAATCCCATCCATTCTGTAATAAAACATCGAAAAGCTTAAATTTTATCAGATGGATGATTCCAGGACAAAATCTTATACAATGGAGGTCTGTGATTTTATGAATGTTTTGGGAAGTTGTTTTACACAACATTATGTAATGTGTATTTTTCCATATTTCTAGGCAGAGGAGACATCTGATTGCCAGATTGTGGCTCTGCAAATGCGCATATATAGACTGCTGGGCTGGTGCAAATCATTGTTTTAAGTATTGAATGGACAAACATTCTAGTCCACACGACTGGATGAGGCTGCAGTCGCCCACGGACGCACATTGCGGAAAGTATGGAAGGGATTTTAGACAGAGCTTGCAGCTTTTATGTAGCTGAATGTTTTGCTTTGATTCTTCACAAGCAGTTCCTGGCCTCATACCTCAGATTTACAACAAGCATGCAGACCGGAGGGTTTTTTTTTTAAATGTCAGAGCTTTTTTTAAGAGAACTTTAGTTTTTATACATACGATGCAGAGAAACTTCTGTTTATTGACCTCATTGAACCTCAGAAGCAACTTGCACTTCTCAGTTTTTGAAGCTGGCAGACCTCTGTTTTTACAACATTATGATTTCTATTTCTTTTCATGTCATTTTTTAATAACTTTAGAAGCATTTTACAGATCTCATCTTTTATCACTCAACTGCTTTGAATTGCCTGTCAGTAGCAGCTCACACCTCTGAGGTTTCTACCTTTCAACCGGCCTCCACACCTTAATTCCCAAATTGGGATCAAGCTAACAGGCTTCAGTTTGTTTTCATCACAACCAGTAAAGACTTCTACTTATATAGCACTGAAAGTTTGAAGCCTCGCATCCCAGAGTTAAGTCAACTACAGTTCCACAGCTCACAATTAATGCCGAATTCCAAGCATCAGTGCTAGGGCAGGAAGAAGTGTGTCAGTATATAACAATGGAAAGTATAGTCAGATGTCTGGATGGGCATATAACAAGGCTGTCCTCTCAAGAATAAAGACATCATCTTTTCTTTCATGACATTTATCCCTTCAGTGACTGCAGAATAATAACTCTTTTTCATTTTCAACATCCACTTCAATATGACACTTAAGTATAGGTGAACACTAGTATTTCCTGTTGATGATAATGAACACAGCTTTTCACTGAGTGATGACTAATGAAACCATGATGACGAAAGTCCTTTGCCATAATTATTGTACCAAAAAATTTTGAGGATGAAAAATATCCCTTGAGTGTTTAACAGGATTTTGCAGACTCGTCAAATGTTGACTCTCTTGTCTAACACCAGCATTTATGATCGACTGCTTGTCAGTCACAAAAGTAGACCTTTCTCACTCAAAGTTACTCAAAGATGTGGTTTAAAAACCTCAGTCTTATATGAAGGACCACAAGGGTCATGGAAAATGTAATGAAGCATTTCTTTTAAAAAAAACAACAAAAACAAAACAAAACAAAACAAAAAACAATTGTACAATTAAAAACAGGAAAATTCATAAATTAGCTTACAAATTCATTAATAAAAGAATTTTTAAATGAAACTTTTAAACGGTAAATAAGTACATCAATGAATTCCTAAATAGATAATTAAATTTAAAAATCTATTTGAAAAATGCAGTTTAAAAGCAGAAATAAAAAAATGATTTCACAAACTGAATTAAGAATACATCTTTTAATCTGGGCTTTTTAAACTGATTATTAAATTCAGTTATTTATTGAGGAATTAATTAATATATTTTAAATTATGTACTTATTAACGTGTGAAAGTTTCATTTGTAAAGTCTTTTTATAATTGTTCTATCAATTTACAATTGATTGATTAATTACGGATCTGTAAGATTATTTATTAATTCTGTTTTTATTTGCACGATTAGTTTTTAATTAAAGAAAAGCTTTATTATACTTTCCGTGACCCTTGTGGTCTTCCATAATCTAAGCCTCAGCAAAGCAGCCTGAAATAGAAAACTCTTCTACATCCAACAGTTTAAATAGCTTCATTTTTATACAAAGGAGACTTTAAACTGAAGAATTTGGTTATGAGACTTAAGTTTTTATACCACAAATTTAGTCTGGATTTCAGTTATCTATACTTATGAAGTTAATTAGGGAGTACTGTTTCATGTCTCAGAAGCAAGCTAACAGAACACAATATTTCCACCATCTTGCAGACCTCAGTTTTTATACCTCAGAAGCAGCTTACAGATTTCCACCACCACAGATTTCATATTTTAGCAGCTTGCAGAGGGAGACCCACTGTGCGTCAGTTTTGGTAAATTGCAAGCAGATTTTTATGTTGCTCTGTAGAGAGCGCAGCCTTACTACATTTCAGAACCATTTCCTACCATGCTTGGTTTACCTAGCTCCACTGCAATTTATGTAATGGTGTGTTTCTTGGATCGATTGTCATGTTGGCAAGGTAGCCAAAAGGATGAATGATCAAAGTCTTGCTGTGACTGCTCCCTGTGCCATCTGAGCCATTTCATCATATTAATATCCTGCTTCACTGTGACCGAATATTTGATTCACAGGCGCTGATATTCAACAAGTTGTTTTACATCTACACTGTGCCAGCGCATCACACGTGGGGGCAATTTCTGTGGTGTGCACCCCATTATAAAACATGACTTAATTCTCCTTGACACAAAGCCAATTCAGGGAGTGATTGTTTTACAGGTTCATCCTCTCTCCCCACGCAGTGTTGAGGACAGCAGGATAGTGGTGGAGGTGGGGGTGGGTATTAGCAGTTGAAAGACCCCGGCTGTGGAGGAAATAGCTGTCAGCCTGCGTGGATGGAGAAATTGAGGACACAGTGTTGTGTATCGTTTCTGCTCCCTAAGAGACTTATTACTGAGGCAGGCCAGGGCGAGAGCTGGTAATTAATTTGGAGAGAGCTGATATTGGTTTTGATGCACCAGAGACTGACAACACTGGCTGTCTGGTGCATATGCCTGTGCACGTGGTTCTACCTGTGTATGTGTATAAAAACAGCAACAGGATTCATGAGGAAGAGCAGGAGGAGGAAGATGAGGGAGTAGAAGGAAAAGGAAGGAGAATGACAGCAGCCTTAGCTCTAGCTTGCAGGAAACGTCAAAGCTCCTCTACAAAGATAACCCACGGCGATGCATATTTATGCCCCCTCTCATGTCCCCGGCCTCCCTGCACCTCTGCAACTCACATACTCGTCTTCTGTCTTTCGCTGTCCTCTCTTCCTCTTGCATACCTATGCATGTCTGAAGTTATCTCACTCTGTCTCTTGCTCCTCTCTTTCTCTGTCGTGAGTGTCTGCCATTCAAGATGACATTCTACTTTGCATGGCAAATTTTTAATGATGCGAGATGGGAAAAGGGCTGTTCAGTTATCCATTTAGAAAGCTCCCAGACTTAATCATTGTGGCACAATTTCACAACAATATCCAGCTAATGATGATATCTTTGGAATGAAATTGGTCTCCTTTTTGCCAGTGTTTAGTAGAAAGTAGATCTTGTGCACATCATCTTTGTCAGTCTATTATCACTGCCTTCTCACAATGGCAATACCAGGTCACTTTTTGTAGCACTTTAAACGCTGCTATAGTCTGAATTGAACATTATTGCATTACTAATGTACAAAAGATATAGCTGTGTCATCTCAAACAGATGGTCGGCTGCCATTTCAGCAATGGTACCAGTGTCCACAAGGCACAAGCGGCTTGGTTTATTTTTCACCGGAGCAGCTGTTGTCTCCAGAGCAGGAAATTCACTTGTAAATATATAAATTAATAATCAGTATTAATGTATTATGTAATGATTTTTTTTAACTCTTCCTTTTCTCCTGTTAAAATACTTTGTTTCATATGCGTGTGCACATCAGGTGTGTCCCAGACTGAGAATTCATATGGACAATCGTCAACTGATGGTCAAATCATGATATTTTTTCTCATTGATCTTCTTATATTAGACATTGGCCTCAATGGCTTTCCTTCTCAGTAGTGGTGATATGATCAGCTCAGATGTCTTCCAAATTCACATATACTCATAATTTATCCACCTGCCAAACGCCATAGAAAATATTGTCTCCAATTTAGAAACTAGCACCAACACTGATATTTCCTTGCTTAGCTATATTGCTCCTTAAATTCTATTGAGTCCACATGACATTTAACCCTGAATTGCCCCGATGGTTGGGCCAGCACCTTGTGTGGTAGCTTGTTGCCATTGTGTCTGAGTGTATGCCTGAATGGGTGAACACCTTGTGAAGTGCTTAAAAGCAATAGCTGTGTAAAGACTCAGGGTAGTACAGTAATTTAATAGAGTGGAGTACAAATATGCAGGTAGATAATAAAGAAAAAAAAAAACTGAATGAATGAGTGGAGAAACTTAATGAATGCAGATGCTTCCACACAGGTGCAATACATGGTACCAGCATTTTACATTCCGTCATGCTCTGTGGCATGTATAAAAATTCTGATCATGCCCAGTTGATTCTGATTTTGTACCAAGATGGCAAGAGGAAAAGATCTAAGTGACTTTGAAAGAGAGTTCAAGTTTGGGCAGGGATGGCAGGCACCCTAGTCAAAAAAAAAGCTGCTCAGCTGGCTAGTTATTCAGCAGGAGCAGTAATTAAAGTGGCATTAGCATTGACATCTATGGAAAAATATTAATAAACAGGAAAGGAGGTTGTGGTTGGCTTTGCTTTGTAGTGTAGTGTATTAATCCACAGCAGAAAATAGTCTATTCATTATCCCTGTTTGAGATACATTTGCTTCAAACTAAATTGGGCAGCGGATTTAATAAGTTGTTTGATGTCTTTTAAGGATTTGAACTGATGAACTTTTAGTAGACAATATTAAGTGTCAACGTTCACTAATACTGGTCATTTTTAAGAGAAGCTTTGTATAAACTCTCAGCTTTTTTCCTGGCCGAAAACAACAGAGGTGCAGGGGCATTTTAATCTAAGAATTCAGAGGACTTCCGTCTAAATTTTGGGGCAAGGGTTTGATCTGTTCCTCAAGGGTTTTTTACATTTTTCTTCTCCTTAAAATGTTTTCAAAACAGGGAGGTGAATAACCCTGGAGGAATGGAGGAATGGATTAAGTATTAGGGGAGAGTGTGACACAAGGACCCTTAATTGACCCAATGGTCAAGGAGGGTATAGTGCGTCAACAATCCATCAAAAAACAAAATAAACACTTGTTTTAAATGACGAGAAACTCTGAATATTTAGTGGCGTCCTCTCATGCACTGACACTAAAACACAACATTAAAGAACGTGGAACCTGGAAACAGCTGTTTGTTTGTTTTCTGAAGCAGCTGAAAGAGCCGTTTCTGGGTAAAAAGCTTCTTGTATGTTTCCTAAATATAGATGTGTGCAAAGTTCTTTGATTGTCTTTAAATTCAAGAGATCTAAAAAAGTCATGCTCACTTTGCTATATTCTAGCGACAGTTTGATGTTGTGTTAACATTGTTCAAAAAACCATGAAAAGCCTGCAGCTCTGCCTCTGACCCAGACCTAAACAAACAAACATCATGTTTCTTCTCCACCAGATAATGTGCTTGAGAAAAGGATTTCTTTCATGATTTACACAAAGTCTTCTTTCCATTTACCAAGGTATAAAACAGCATAAGAAGCACTATTACAAGCTTTCATAGCACAGCGTTTGATCGTTTTAAACCCTTGATCCTGAAAAAGATGTTATTAGTTAGAGTCCACCCTGTAAGTGACAATGACAAATATGTTGGTGGCATTTCAGATTCTGCACCAGCATTTAAAAGGTGTTTGAGTGCTTCTAGTCCCCGTTTGTGTTCTATGCTGGTGTACATAGTGGCTGGTTTGAAAGAGAGAGCCTTGGAGTTTTTTGAACCATCAAAACATTTTTCAAACAGCATATGAGAACATAAAAGTTATCAGAGTGTCAGGCTATTGTTTTAAATATTTTTCATGCTGTCAGACAGTATACCACAGATTTTATTTTATTTTTTTAAAGCACAGTCATCAATCAAGGCTTCAATACTTAAGTTTTCATTACAGATGCAACATGAGAAAACAGGGAACAAATAGAAAGGCACTCAGAGAGCACATACCTTCGCCAAAAAGCATAGTCACACACATGCACCTGTGCAGGTGCACGTAGGCACGCATGCACACCCACACACCCCTCCCACACACACACACACAGGAGAGTCACTTAAAAAAAGGAGGGGACACCCCTGCTTTTTCCCCTAAGTCTCCGATATGGCAATGTAAAGTGTAAAGCATTGCTGTAGTGCCCCCTATGGATGCGTTGCAGAGCCCACAACAATGTTCATGCAAAGTTTGACATTGATCAGGGTAATGGCCACTGAGTTTTGACAGTTTTAAAGTCAGAAACGCAGCTGTAGCGCCCCCTATGGGTACAATGACGTGTCCAATTTGCCCCAAAATGAATGGGTTCATCCTTGGCCCAGGCTACAGCCTTCCTCCAAGTTTCATGGGAATTGGCCCAGTAGTTCGTCTGTAATCCTGCTCACTGACAGACAAACAAACAGAAAGACGGCACAGAAAATAATACCTTCTTGGCGAAGGCAAAAATATCTTCCTTAATTCCTTCAGAGGTGCCACTACTTCCTCTATGTACTAGTTTCTAACAATCACGTAACTGTGGCACAATCAGTAATGGCACTCTCATGTTTAAATAGAGCCATTATGGGACATTTACATAAATGGAGATCTGTGTTTGAAAGCACACTATCTTTGTCAGATTAGTTAATAGTTTTTAATCAAGAATGCCTCTTTAACTCAAGAAATTGAGATACTGTTACTTAAAATTTTCAATCTAATCAGCTTTAACAATTTTTTTGAGTTAAATGAACATATTTGGTTTTATAGTGCAGCACAATCTGTAATAATGATACTGATACATTGGAACAGAGCCATTATGGGACATTTACATCTGAGCTGTGTTTGAAAAGCACACTTTCTTTAACAATTAGATTAAGCTGGCCAGCAGTATTTTACACACTGAATGTCTGTAAAAAATAAGTCTGTAAGTTTAGTGTAAGGGTTTATTCAATGATTGATTGATCAGTTGATTCATTAATTCATTCTGTAAGTGGAGCTGTATCCCAGGAAGAGTTGGGAGAGAGGCAGGCAGACACTGGACAGGTCATTTGCTAATCACATGGCTAACCTTTGTTGCTTTAGTGTTTTTAAATGAAAAGACAGAGGCCTTTCTGTCTGCTTTGACTGACCATTAAGTTCATTTGACAGAAACTAGTGACATCAAAAAGGGTTATTTCCAAACTTCACTTTTCACATTTTACATTGAGTCACAAAATGCTCTTGATCTCTTTCTCATTCTCCTACCATCTCATTCTTTTCTTTTATAAACTGTGCATCTAAGACAGGGCCCTTGGTAGCAGTGAAACTAGGTCCTGGGCTTCAAATAGCAGCCCATTGTATCCCAGGGGCCCGCAGCCGAGGAAAGGCCAAGAGAAACAGAGAGAGACACACACACAGACGGATAGAGGATTGAGAGATAGAGGGCGAATTGTTTGATGAAAATTAATATTTGTCATTTGGTGCAGCAGACAACGCCCTGTGGACTTCCATCACAATGGGCATTGTTTGAATCCATTTTCTTTTGAAGATATCATAACTTACCTATGTTTCCTGCACAGTCAAGAGAATTTGGGTATTGTGGACTCTGTGTGCGTGTGTGTGTGTGTGCACGCGTGCAGTCCCTGTACATTTTCTTTGATGTGCTCTGGGACTGCTGGCTATTTTCCACTTTGTTTCAATTCTTTACCAGGAACTTATTGTTAACCATGCTGTGTGATGTCATGTGTGGGAGCTTTTGTGAATGCGTGTCTGTGTGTCTGTGTGTGTGTGTGTGTGTGTGTGTGAGAAAGAGAGAGAGAGAGAGAGAGAGAGAAAAAGAGAGATAGAGAGAGAGAGAGAGAAAGAGAGAGAGAGAGAGAGAGAGAGAGAGAGAGAGAGAGAGAGAGAGATTTAATAACCTTGACAAGGCAAACAAAGAAGAAACCGCTTCATTTTCTTCTTACCTTTTCTTCCACTCAGAACTCCTCATCCGTCGTCCGTCCTCTTTTGTATCTTTGATCTCCGCTACAAATTCTAGCCTGCTGTTTGCCTGGTTTGGAAGTACACAACAGCTGTTAAGGTTGTTAGCACTTTTGTTAGCACTGTTGATGTCAGCACAGGATATATGGGTCACTCTTACAAACACTTTACCAAGAAAAAAATGTATGAATTGCAACTGCTGTATGAATGAAACACAAAATATTTTATAAGTATTATCATGTACTCAGTTTTTTGGGCTCCAAAATGCAGGACACAGACTCAGAATGTAAGAAAAAGGTTTATTGCAAAAATGTAGATTAAGTCAGCAGAGTTCAGTGAGCTGGGCAGAGAGTGGCAGGCAGCGCAGTTGGAGCAGAGCAGGTGAGGTCTGGTGTGTGGAGTGGGGTTCTTAGCTGAGCAGAGCAAGTGATGAGACGATGATCCAGAGGCAAGTGGTGAAGTTGGTCATGGCTGGCAACAGATTGAGTTGTGAACCAGAGCACAGGGAGACTCAGGATTAGTAACAGCTATTGGTAGAAAGCAAATTAAGTGACTGGCCTTAACCTTTTTACCGCAGAGCAGACTGCACGACCTGGCAAAGTCCTGGGGCGCATTCAGAGTCACATCATTGTGCATCGTTTCCAGGTTGAACAACCTGTTTCCTTGACATGGTGTGCAACGATGCGCAACAGCCTTTGTGGTATGTTTTTTCTTGTTCAATGAGTGTGTCAGAGATGTTAGCCAATCAGCTACAACACGGACATAAACCGTGCCATATTAAAAAAGCAAGTCCAAACAAGGTCCCACACAAATGCATCTGCTGCAGCTTGGTACACCGCACAATGACACTGAGAGACCGTTAGTGGCAAATATTTTATAGTTAGTTCTTTTATTTTTCTTTCTGATAATAGAATAATATTCTATTTGAACTATTTTAATGGTTATTGTATGTGTTATTTTTTTGCTCAAAAACTCTGTAGGCATCATGTTTTTGAAAGCATTTTCAACATTCAAAACATAAATTTATTTAACTGGCTTCAGTAGTGAAATGTGTTCTCCCCTCCCCTCCAGCATGTTTTGTATCATTAAACACGTATTGAGAGCTATTTCATATTCCATCAGACGATTCTTTCAAGAGAACATACAGTATGGTCCTTTCACGTGACACAAGGGGGTGTTCGGCACACTAGTGTTTCCGTTTAAATAAACATTTTGCAATGTGTTGTTGGATTTTGAACATGTCCCTGATGGATGAGCCGGGGTTTTGTACTGCAGAGGCTTGTTGGATTGATTGGGTGATCAGCAGCAGGGGCACTGGTTGAAGAGTGGGAGAGGGAAATCCGGTAGCCACGCCCACTGTCCCACACAAAAACAGGTGCTGTGTTTGAAACCGTTTCCTGTCACTGAGTACGGTGCACTATAATGTGTTCGCCATTTTGTAGTGTTGTTAAAACTCTCACTTGGTTAATTTCATTCAGTACGTAGTGCATTATAAAATACATACAATGTACCCTACATTTATACCACAATGCAATGAGGTCATGAATTTGCGAAAGAGAAGAAGAAGTGGGAGGAAAGTCATTAGAGTTTGCTAATGTTAGTTAACATGTTAGCTAATGGAAGTTGGTCACCAAAGACATCTTAATAAATGCCTGTGGTGAGTTTGCCTGTGCCTCCATCTGTGCCTAGAAGCAAAAGCTGTACCCACAGTAGCAAATCATTTAGAGGAATTATATTCTAACAGCTTTAGCTACCGATAGCTAAATAAGCCTCTTGAGAGTTTGTAAACTAAATTAATCATGGGCTGTTACAGCTTGTGATCAGGAGTGATCAGGACACAGGACCATAGCTGACAAAACTAAACACCCACATAATTGGATTTTTTTTTATTATTCATTATTTGTTTGGGATTTAATGTTAAAAAAATTACCATGCAACATCAAAGCAACCTTCATATATTTTAATGCTGTACTCGTTTGCTCAGTTTGTTTACATGATGCTGGGCACACCCGCTTACGTCACATGAATATCCAGCACATCTACTGATGCAGTGATATTTAGAAAATTCCTTTAAAGTGTCCACAATCTTGTTTAATCATTCCCTATATAGTACACTATACAATAGCCACTATTTAGAGAATAGTGAGTGAGTGAGTGAGTGAATGAACAGTTTTGAACACAGCTAGAGAGAGACAAATAAAGGACAAACATGCGCACACACACAGGGGAGGGGAAAACAGAGGAGAATACAGGGAATATGCTAGATCTAATCCACCCATGACAATAGGGACTAATAGACTAGGCAGAATTTCAGAAAATGTGCTTATTTAAGGTCCCGAAGGCATTTCGTGTTAATTTTGGGCATACAGC
>JAPQLA010000020.1:2090352-2108276 GCA_029822935.1 Naso vlamingii
CGACCAACGTAATTTTATCTTTGCCCTAACGTTTGACTAATGTCCATGAAGAGAAAAAGCCTACAATGTAAATCCGCGTGTGTATCACTATAATAATGATTGGATCTTCAAACACTTTATAAAATGTGTATGAATTTCTACTGGTTTCTGGGGCGGCACGGTTACGTAGTGGTTAACACTGTCACCTCATAGCAAGAAGGTCCTGAGGGTTTGATTCCCAGCTGGGGCAGGACCTTTCTATGTGGAGTTTGCATGTTCTGTCTGTGTGGGTTTTCTCCGGGTTCTCTGGTTTCCTCCACTGTCAAAACATGTACAGCAGGTCTATCTCTAGTCAGTACCCTCGGTACTGGCGTAGAATCTGGAGTTTGTCCCCGGGCCCTGTGCTGTGGCTGCCCACTGCTCCTCAGGGATGGGTTAAATGCAGTGATAACACATTTCAATATGTGACCAATAAAGTACCTTTACCTTTACCGTTGTGCTCTGGCAGCACTACAGCAGACGACACAAAGTTTACAGCATCTGTTTCCTCCCTCCAGGCCTTTGATTTATCTGTGCCTGTCACATCACGACTGCCAGAAGAAAAGAAAATATTTTTCTCACCTCCCCTTCACCAAAACTAACTTCGAGCAGAGCGTCGGGAAAGTTTCTCACTCTTTGTTTGCGTGATGCCCGCAAGTTGACGGGATTCACCTGGTCATAGTAGTGTAAATATCACCTCCTTATGTGGTGCTCATTGGCTATTCATGGGCAGGGAAGTATGTTAATTACTGGCTAATGGGAGCACACTGTCAGTTTACAATTGATTGGCATTCATGAACATACACACAGTCATACGAACAAATCCAAGTTTTACGCTGCATTCATGAACCCGGAGTATGTTTTTAGTAGTGGGGTTTTTTATGTGTAAATCTACTCAAAGATTTACTGACCTCTCATGAATGAGATCCAGTGAACACACACATATATTGTCTACAAAGAGTGGTCGTTTCAGTTGACACGCTTGCATGCAAGCTTGCTCGATGTCGACTGTTTGGCTCATTGCCAACAACCTTGAAAATGTATGATGTGAAGGACCACGCTTGCTGGAAGGTAGAATAAAGGAAAATCTACCGCATAACTCCATAATAGAGCCATTGTTGAGGAGGAAACCATTGTTAATCTGGCCGTGATTAAGTTATTTTGATCACAATGTAAAGTGGTCATTAACTGCTCAGCACTAATCAGATGTTCAGGATTTGTGTGGTTATTCAACGCTGAGTGAGCTGTGCAAAACACAAGAGGAGCCCAGTGCAATCAGGAAACAGTAGGCTAGTCAATGGCTAGATAATTGCAATAATAAAATAAAAACATATTTTTAAAATGCAAAACCATACAGTGTGCACATTCTAACTCCCAAAAACAAAGCGATTTAGGATGACACAGTGATCAATGACACTTGTCAAACTGTGCAAACAGACTCACATACATCATGATTGACTTGCATAACTAAGCTTTTAAGGTGATTTGACATGAGATCTTTAATATCTCCCTGACCAAAGCCAGCACCCCAGCCTAAAATTAGCCATCATCATCCCCACCCCTAAAACACCAGCCAACAGCAGCCTGAATAACTTCAGGCCCATTGCCCTCACATCGGTGTTGACGCAGTGCTTTGAGAGGCTGGTCGCATGGCACATCAAGGTCTGCCTCCCTCTAGCATTCAATCCCTTTCAGTTTGTCTACAGGGCAGGTGCTCCACCGAGGACGCCATGGAATACCCAGGAAACAATGCTAGACTGCTTTTCATAGAATTTAGCTCAGCTTTAAATACCATCAACCCTGACATCCCGATCAATAAACTGCTGGACTTACACCTCCCCGCCCCTGCGCTGGGATAAAGGATTTCCTTACCAACAGACCACAATCAGTGAAACTGCGCTCCCGTCTCTCCTCCTCCCTCATACTCAGCACTGGCTCACCTCAAGGCTGTGTGCGGAGTCCACTCCTGTACGCCCTGTATACATATGACTGCACCACCTCCCACCCCTCCAACTCCATCATCAAGTTTGCGGACAACACCACTGTGGTTGGGGTCATCACAAGAGGGGATGAAACGGCCAACAGAGAGGAGGTCCAGCAACTGGCAGTGTGGTGTTTGGCCAAAAATGAGCTGCAAAACACAACAAAAACCAAGGAGGTCATCACAGACTTCAGAAGGATCAGAGTAGACCATGCCCCTCTCCACATCAATGGGGACTATGTGGAGAGGGTGTCACCCTTCAAATTCTTGGAGGTCTACATCTCAGAGGAGCCCACCTGAACCATGAACACCAAGGCAGTGATGAAGAGGACCCAGCAGCAACTGCACTTTCTGAGAATTCTCGGGATAAATAAACTTGAACAGAAGTTGCTGATGACCTTCTATCGCTCCACGATTGAGAGCGTACTCACATACTGCATCAGGGTGTGGTATGCTGGGAGCTTGGCTGCAGACAGGAAGGCTCTGCAGAGGGTTATAAACTCAGCCCAGAGGATTATTGGCTGCCCTCTGCCCTCCTCGGAAGAGATTTCTAGCTCCTGCTGCCTCAAAAGGACCAGATCTATCCTCAAAGACTCCCGCCACCCAGCACATCAGCTGTTTGACCTGATGCCCTCGGGCACTTCCAGACTCACAAACAATTACTTTCCCTGGGCTATAAGAACACTCAACGAACAATAATCCTGTGCAATATTCTTGACTGCTGTTCTTATTTATTTCATCTGTAGGTCATCATGCTATTGTGTGCATGTTATATTTTGTTGTCATGTTTGTCTGATTTTCATGTTTTATCTGTTTTTAAAGTACCAATGGAGTAGCTCTTGTAATCTCGTTATATTGAACATATAATGACAAAAAAGCTTTCTATTCTGTTCTACCAGAGGTTTCTCTTGCTATTTGTCAGCGGCGGTTAGAAAAAAGGGAAATGCGTTAATTGTAAATAGTCCATACAGGTGTTTAATCATTTATGCGGTTCATTAGATGAGCTTTAAGCTAGAAAGCCTTGTTATAGGTACTGGGTAGGGGTTATGTTTAGTGGAATCTTCATATTGAACAGCCAAATCTGATTTTTAGACAAATTTCTGGGCACAACTTCATGTACTCCACTCTTACAAACTACATATACACTTGCTGCCCTCAACACTTTCATATACTGCAGACTGAACGCCTAATGATTCCCAGGAAGCCAGCTTGGGAGCTTGTTGGCCTGCCTTTTTTAATTTATGTTGTAGAATTAGTGTTAATTGTTAATCTGTTGTTATTATTCCTGCTGCCAGCACAGTTCTGACAGGCTCACCACAGCACTTTGGATGACACTAATACAACTATTAGAGCGCTGAGTTATAAGAATTTTTTTCACTATAATTTCAATATTTATATAAGCTCTGTGTAGCCTGAAATATTAATATTCTGAAAGGATGGTATTTTAATAAATATTGTATAGATGTTTTTATAAATCAAGTAATATTGGAATATTTGAAAATACCTGCTGGTTACACTGTACCCTATCATAAACCTTAAATGGCGCAGGTTGGAGACCCCAGTCACTCAAAGTGTAGGAAAAATGTGGGAACTAGATTTTCATAATAATATGCTTATATATACACACTACAGTGACTTCTAGGGTTGTTTTTTTGTTTTTGTGCTTTTATTTTGTAATCTTGGAGCCAAAGCTGTGATGTATAGAAAGGGAGTCGCTCTGCAAACAGACCACTGACAATACCAAGGAAATATAGAGGCTAACACAAGTTTTGAGGAGGTTGTAAATTATGTAAATGCAAATTATGTAAATTATGATGGACAGCTTTATAATTTACTATAGCACTGCAAAAGTTAAAAAGTTAAAACAATTCCAGCTCTAAAACAAAAACAATACGCTAATTTAGTCCAGCCACAGCAATGAGCGGACAACACAGAAGGAGTGGTATTAGATGTTACATTCGCACTTGCATCTGAATTTACCTAAACACTCACAGCCAACAGCACAAGTCAAGTACCATTATCTAAACAACACAGGATTTACAGCGTTTACTCAACAAAAGCCAACAACTCATTTACACAATACACAATGTATACATGACACCATTCTTAACCACACATAGGATAAACGTTTATGCCACCTCAAATATTAACAAACACCCCAAAACAGATGACAACAAGGCAAGCTATGGTGCCACATATAATAAACGCAGGTAGCTACACATTATAAACCCAAATAACCCAAATTAACCATTAAGTAGTCTTACCTTATGTAATGCGGTATTTCGTCTCTGATTTTGCCAAATTTGCCATGGGCATCAAACGCCCAATGTATTTTTCAGTTTAGTTCAGGCATGAGAAAAAGTCTCTTGGCTCATGTTAGTCCTCAGTTCATTTTTAATCCTGGTCCAGTGTCGTTGTAAAAAAAGGCTCAGGCAGCCACCAGTTAACGAGTCAGTGAAGCAGCATGGCCACTCCAGACAGTCTCGCCCAAACAGATCAGTAAAGTTTGTTAAAGCCAAATTTCGTCTCCGTGTCCTGATACGGCACACCCATAGTGGTGAAAACTGCCTATCCAGCTAAGTTAGCTAAGCCTCCAGCACAGTCGTGCTAGAAACTGATCATCCGTATCGCCCAGTATACAGTGTCATACCTCCACCACCACCACGCGTATGCAACGTTAACGAGTCAGCCGCGGGGTGACTAACGTTAGCAGCGCCGTAACCTACTAACTACTCCCACCGAAACTGAAACTACTGATCTGACGAACTACCAACCTACTCTGCACAGTGCACTGCAGAGGGGAATAGGTTAGTAGGTATCCCTTTAGTGACGTGTCGTGCATTTGTTAACTAAATAAAAGTCGCTTAATTTTTCTCAAAAAAGAATATGTTTTTCCTTTGCATTTTTAGCCTATATGTTTTTAAAAACATTAAATCCTGCATTACCTTTCCAGTGGTCATATGGACATGGTTAAGTATATTTTTAATTAAAGAAAATTAACGTGCACTATGCTCTTTAAGCTGGAAAGCACTGGTCCATATGAGATGCTGCTAGGAGACATGATCTGCTGTGTTGTTACGTGTCTTGTAATTACTTTAAAGGCTTTCCATGGACTGGGACAAGGTAAAACTGTGTTCCTTTAATTCCTGAGATCAGGCATGAACCTCCTAGACTACATATGACAATCCATCTAAAAAAAAAAAAAAAAAACTCAGGCTGACTCACTCACTCACTCATCCCATGATTCCCCTCTTTAAATATTTGAAAATCCTTTTAAGTAACAACAAAAGCGCTCTGACAATTTTTAGGAAGGGCGTTCAGAGCATATTGTCACTTAAATGTTGGAGTATATCATCTTAGCTCAACTAATGCTTTACTAAGTAAGAACTAATTTTGCATTCTTTTTTTTAAATATGAAATGACATTTGACATGATACTTAGTGAGTGGTGGTTGTCAGTCCCAGAGATTAAGTATTTTAAAAGAAACTGGAACGGAGTCTGGAATGCAGCACATTTTATTTTGTGACAACACACACAGTCACTAGTAACACCCAACCCTGACGCTGAGTAGGTTGTCACAAGGTGTAAAGCTGCCTTTCATCTCTAATAACTTCAAATTCCAGTAAATTATTTGGACTTTAAAAATGCCGATTTTAGAGCAACGCTAATCTTTTTTAAAAATGTATGTCAGTCTGAAGGTACTGCTAAGATATACAAGTAGAAAGAGACAATAAGTTTCAGTGTCGTGTTGTGTCCATTTCTCGTCCTCCAAGCAGCTCCTCTTCTCCCCAGTCAATTTGACAAATCCATTAGGGATCCATTACAGAGACTTTATGAGAAGCAGCTACATTATTTTTTCTCTCAGCACTGAAAAGAGCCTCATAAATAAACCCTGTGATGGTAATGACAGTCCTGAAGGGGGTCTAACCAGGACAGTATATGTGTGTGTGTGTGTGTGTGTGTATCACTGTAATTTTTAAACTTAATGTTTGTGATTCTCTGTCATTTCTTTTGCCTTTATCAAATACAGGGCTGTAAGTTAACTTTTTTTGCACATGGTACTGGTGCCGCATCACTAGATTTGTTGTGAACTGTCTGTATTTGAAAGTTTTTTGTGTCTCTCCAGACATGCATGTCGTTATTTCACAGTCATACGTGCTGCTGGAGCAGACTGGAACACCACTCTGCCACTTTTTTCTCCAGATTAAAGAAATTCAGCCCCATAAACAGGAAGAAATTCATGTGCATTTTGTTAGCTGTGTGTTTGAAGATCATTTGCCTACTAAATCGTATGTCATCGTGAAAGAAAGGCAAAAGCACATGATATTATGGTTGAAGTTCAGACATTTCATTACTGTAAGTGTACGATATGTATATGTGACAAATGAATCCTCTTAAATCCACTTCAAGTTGTCATATTGTCATTTAAGGTGGACTGATTAATTCATGGTGTCATGCATTGAATAACATGCAAAAATACATTCCACCTTACATACATACTGTTTTGGACGTATAGGTAAAGAGAAACTCAACTCAGCAGAGCCCTGAAGCCCTCACCCATGGGTCCCTGTACAGAGGAGGAATATGAAGCAGAAACTGATGCAGCGTGGTAGCGGTGGTGACATCGTAGGTGGAAGCCTCATAATTTGCTGCAGTTACTACTTTGCTCATATTTTAATGCAAAAAGTCACCAACTGATGTGTGGTTCTCAAAATTTACTCATCAGATAAAAAAATACACCTGCATTTGGCACTTAGGGGTTAATTTCCTTGCTTATAGGTTAGATTAAAGAAAATTTGGACCAGAATCACCAAACACTTACAGGAATCATGTTTTACAACCTTCCCTTACTTAACTTCGGAACATAGCCACTTCGTCCGTAACTTAACAATTACGTTTTCATTTTAAAAATGATCTCCATCCAACATATGTGTTTGTAGTGTTGATTCAACCACATGTGTGTGTGCAAAGCTGTGTGTGCAGTGTGGATAAGCCACGTCGTACAGGAACAAAAAGAGCAGAGCAGTCGTTGATTGGACAGCAAAATGCATAACAGATGCTCATGTCTTGCCAAAAAAAAAAACAAGACCACATTTACATTTAGTTAATTCCAGAAATAAAACACTTTGTGCCTTTATTTTTCGGTAGTAGCTAACTAGTAACTAGTAGCTAACTGGCTCGCTGGGCATGCTGAGGTAAAGGATAAAGGGGATTGTTTGCTAAGAACTGTGGGATTTTTTGTTGAATGTATGGACTCTACGCAAACAGGCAACGACACAAAAAACTACAACTTTCAAGTAGAATAGTGTGGCACATAATTTTTTTTTTTCTTTTCTCAAACTAATCAGAGTAAGTGGTGACAAAAACCAAGCAAATAATGTGCTTGGACATTTATCAAATACATGTCCAACTGAATGACAATATTGCTTTATGTCTATATGTTCACAAACTGAAGTGAACAATAATGCCAATTTGCACAAACAGAAAGCATATCAGCATACTACAGGTAATAAATGGCTCATATTATAATACAAAAATTTCATAAAATCTCTTTAGCTCTTACAGAAGATGTTTTACTTACAGTGCAATCATAAACACAACAGAAATTACATTCAATATGTCGCTAATTTCTCAGTTATATTCAGCACCCAGTTCCTGTCTGTTTTTCCAATCTTGCTGATTAGAATAATTACCATGCAGTCATAATGTCAGTGTGAAGATGTTCTAATTAGTGCCACTTAAACTATACTGTAACATGATTATTGTTAAATGCATTTTACAGTGCTGCATTTGTGATTTATATCTTTACAAAAGACAAGTCAGGAGTCAGTCGGCATGAATTTGTTTGCTTATTTGGTAAATTGTGGAAAACCAGCCAGGCAATGTTGAGATTAAGGCATATACCACATTGCAGCTTGGCATACCTTTGCATTAAAATAGAAACAGAGTTTAGCTACCTTGTTAAAGGCAGTGTGTTTTGTCCCCTTGAGGGCTTAAATAACTTTGCTCTTTTTCTCCCCCTTGTCATTGGTATTCCTCCCGCTTCTCTTTGTCCTGCTGTAGAGTTCAGCACCTCTGACATTAGCTTTATTACACTATCAGTGGACTCAGCAGTACCTGCGTTGATACTTAGAGCTCATGTTGTGCGTGTGTGTGTGTACTTTATTGCACTGTTTAGGTGCAACTGTGTTCATACATAGATGTAAGCATGTGGAAAGACTACAGTGTACTCTGTGTGTGTGTGTGCTGCCCACAGACAACCACATGTTGTGTAATCAGCACCTGTACCTCAGTGTAGGAGTCACAGGTCAGGGATTGGAGCTTTAAGCTGCTCCACGCTCCCACCAACACCACAAACACAATTGACACAACCAGTGGATTAAGCCACAGTCCTACCAGGGAGACAAACTCACACTTACACTACCTCTTCACCAGTCTTAGATTTGCACTGTGTATTCCACGTACACAGAAGGACTGTTTTGAGTTTGTTTTTCACTTTGCTTACCAGACTCTCTTTCCTTGGGATGTCAAGAGAATTTTTGAAAACACTATTACAAATGCTTCTGAGATGGATTACCTACTTCAGCTTAATCCTCCATGCTGGCACCAAAGAACTACATTCATCAGTTGAGAAAATGTAACAGTTCTTCCTTGTACCAAAGACACCGCAGCACCGATCACACTGCTGGTATAACATTAAACATGTTCAATACAGTCACTGGATTTCTTAAGGACCAGTGCAGCCAGAGGAAGATGCTGGATGTGGAGGTGATCCCCTTGTGGCAACTGTGGCCCAAACCAGAAGTCTTTTTTAATGCACAAATTTCAACATGTATACAACCGGGGGGATGGATGGAAGCGCATCTACCGTAACCCTCTCATGACAAACTAGGAGACTTGAGCAGAACCACTGTTAAAGTTTTAAGTAACATGTTTTCTCTAAAGAATGCGGCTTTAGCAAAAAAAAAAAGTTCATCAGAGAGGCTACTGCCCTGTATGCTTAGACCTGCAGTTATTCCTCTAACCATCTGTAATTCACTCTCTCGCGCATGCTTACTAATTATTTCTTTGCTGTCATGGTCTGGCATTGTCATTTCAGATATGAGATGTTCTCCTCAGCTCGTCACATCTTTATTGCACAGCAGAACACTTGTGTTGTTGATATCTTGCCACTGTACTTTTAAATAACTCTTTCTTCCTGTAGTTATACTGCTGTAATGTAATAACACTGCCAGTTTTCACAGATTCTTCAGTTTCATCATTTCCTCAGCCTTTCAGTCTCAGCTCATCAGCCACCACCAACACCAGTGTCTGGACTCTATGGGGAGAATTCTTCCTGTTGGTGCTCAGAGCAGACACCCTTTGATTACAAAATCTCCCTGTTGAGTCAAAGGGCCAGAGAGTCTCTGACAAGACTGAATTACTACATATCGTCTGTTACAATGAAATAATATTTCACGCAGCCTCATTGGCTTGGCTCTCCTGGATGAACTCTGACAAGTCAAAAAGCCCACCCCGAAACCTGTTAGCTGATTGTAATTTAGCTTTACCATTGAGAAACAACCAGTATATATTAATGATAAGAGAAAAGCTAATTGGGCGCCCTGGTAGCTCAGTTGGTAGAGCGGGCGCCCCATGTACAGAGGCTGTGTTCTCACTGCAGCCTGGGGTTGATTCCACCCCGTGGCCCTTTGCTGCATGTCATCCCCTCTCTCTCTCTCTCCCCCATTTCATGTCTACTCTCTAGCAGTCCTATCAATAAAGGCACAAAAGCCTAAAAAATATCTGTTAAAAAAAATTGAGGGAAGAGCCAATTAGCAGTTACTAGCCAGAGGAGACAGTAGAGTTGCAAAGTCGAGCTGTCACAATTTTTTCTACAATTTCAAATTCGCCATATACTCAGTGATACTTCACATAGAACACTGCTTCTCTTTCGACCATCATAACCATCATTTACATACGCTCATTTTACATGTATTTTAAATGTAGGCTACATAATTTAATTACAAAATAAATGTAATTGTAATCAGTTACAGTTACTGAGAAATAATATATGACTGAATCACAATTACTTATGAAAATGTTGCTGATTACAAAGGAGGTTACGCTTGAATATTTTATATAAAATGCTCAGGCTATATGTTGAATAATATATATCTTGCTGCTTTGCATGTTTTTGATGTGCACAATGACTTCTTTTGCAATTTCCAGTCAAGGCCGTTTAGTAAAGTTTGATGCTATTCTGATGCTTTTGATTGGTTCCCTTGTTTGAATTTGCAGATCCCCACGTCTGCCATTAACACTGCCTGGTTTACACATTTGAAAGTGGGCAACAGTTGAAAACATACGTTAGAAATTTTGAAAAATAATCGAATGAATAAGTTATATTACTTTGATAAAGAAATTGAAATAGTTACATTACTTATTACATTTTAAATTGGGTAACTAGTAATCTGTAACCTATTACACTTCCAGAGTAACCTTCCCAGCCCTGTTTATGTTACAACCCCTGGTTTGACATGACAGATGATTCTAAATACTAAAATACCCATTACCCAGACATTAGCTAATTGCATTTGTAAACAAAACACAGTGCCATAGCTGCTACATTCATCCCAAATTGATCCAAAAACAATTAGGTTTATGCTGCAGATTTAGTTGCCTTACACAGTGAAAGAAGCACAGATGCTGATGTGTCTTTTCTTGTTCAGCTTGTAAGATCTAAAGTGAGTATGTTTATTTCATCCGACCAGACACAGGCATACATGTGGTGTGTCAAAAAACATATATTATTTCAAGCAGAGTATTTTTTGTTGTTGTTGTTCCAGCAAGTTGCAGCATATGTACGGTATATGCTGACAGCAGGCATAAATTAGTGATCAAGAGACTGTCCAGATGTGCCTTCTATTCCCTGGCAGCATGCACACCCTCACTTGTTTTTGAATGGGAAACCCAAGTACACTGCATTATGAGGACTATTGAGCCTCCTTTCTAGCCTGTTGTACCCACTGGGCTTTAACTCAGCCAATGAGATTATTTCTGCTTGAAGAACAGCGATGCCTCTGAGAAATGTTTGTAAAAGTAAAACTCCAAATCTGCTGGTTCTCAGCCTTTTGCCTTACATGCCCTCCCTGGAGCATTTGAAGAGTTTAAAAGGAAAATATATAATACAGCTTATGCCATTAATTTCACCCGAGCATGCTGCAATTTCAAGTTGCAGTGACATCCAGTGAATGTTGGTGATTCTTTAGCTACAGCTAAACACAGTGGGCTCTATTTTCATCAGTCTTGGTGCAGCACAGATGCAGGTCTGAGTTCTGAGCGCACGGAGCACAAGTAGCTGTGTCAGTCTTTTCTTGGTAATGTGGTAAACATAAACACAGGCGCATGTGACACAGCCTAGCGCAGCGGTAAAGTAAGAGGACTAGATGGAAGGTGTGTCACAGCTGATTTCAGTCATAGCCAATCAGATCAGCTCCTCTCATTACCTTTAAGACTGCTATGCCGCACCATATTCAATTTCAGCTGAAGAAGGAGCAGACAGGTGCTAGCCAAAGTTCATGCAGGAGGCAACTGACGGTTGTCCTGGAGGTTCAGGCTTGAAAATGAGATTTATTCAAAACAACACTGATAAACAGCAAAATGCTCGTAAAACATTTGATATTGTGGTGTGGTTTGTCTCTGTCTTCTCCGACTTTTTAAGGAAAAGCAAAACATTAGGCAATGCCTTGAACTTGGCTGCTATTGTGATTATAAGTTAATGTGTTAACATGTCTTTATTCTGTGTATTATGTGTTGATTGTGTTATGCTGTGTTTTTATTGTATGTCTTCGCATAGTGCAATCAAAGACAAATTTTTCCCCTTTGCATGTAAAAGAGAGACAAAAAAGCGTTTTCTATTCTATTCTATTCTATAAATTGAATGGCCTAAGCTGTTGTGTAATGTAATTACAATTTAAGCATATTTGTAGTTAACCTGAGTTGCTTGATATAGAACAGAGAAACAACAGTACAGAAAAAAAAAGTTTGAACATGGGGAAAAAAAATCATCAAAATGACTGAATGGAACCTTTTTAGTCATAAAAAGAATATTAACTTTTGTCCGTCTAAATACAGGTACTTGTATGTCAGCTCCTGTCTTATATCCATGATGGCTGCATTCATGGAGAAAGGCTGTTGCTTTATAATGCACGTCAACTGCTTGATTCACAACCAATTTAACAGACAAGAGTCAGCTTAATATTAACAGTGGTGACCGGTCCACCACCAAATTTATAAATGTTGTTCCAAGTACAAAATTAAAAAAAAACAAAACAAAACAAAACAATAAAACCCTCCACACAATTTTATCTTGTCTTCCTGATTTTCCAATGCAATTTAGGGCAGCAGTTTATGGTCTTTGTCTACTTTGGGGGATCCCTTCCATTATCATCAGTAAAAATTTTAGTAAGTAAGTAAAATTTCAGTTAGCCTGTAATTCAGACTACCTCACCATTACTGTTTTTGTTTTGAAACTAATAACTAGGGCTGTCAAATTACTAATTTTCTTAATCAAGATTATATTCTCTAAATAGTTCACAAGTAATCACATGTTTAAAACTGCAGCATTTTGCATTTTAGGGATTTTTTAAAGTTCATGATACCAATGGAGGGCATTTATTACCAGAGTGTCTTTATTAATAATTATGAATATAAAGAATACATTTCTTTTAAGATGCCAGAAGCAAGTCTTTGCTCTGCTCTGAAAGGAAGCTGTGCCGAGTTAGTTTTTTGACAGAAGCCGCATCAATCTGCACAGATTGAGTCACACAGGAAGTCAGACAGACTGATTTTCCAATGCAATTTAGGGCAGCAGTTTATGGTCTTTGTCTACTTTGGGGGATCCCTTCCATTATCATCAGTAAAAATTTTAGTAAGTAAGTAAAATTTCAGTTAGCCTGTAATTCAGACTACCTCACCATTACTGTTTTTGTTTTGAAACTAATAACTAGGGCTGTCAAATTACTAATTTTCTTAATCAAGATTATATTCTCTAAATAGTTCACAAGTAATCACATGTTTAAAACTGCAGCATTTTGCATTTTAGGGATTTTTTAAAGTTCATGATACCAATGGAGGGCATTTATTACCAGAGTGTCTTTATTAATAATTATGAATATAAAGAATACATTTCTTTTAAGATGCCAGAAGCAAGTCTTTGCTCTGCTCTGAAAGGAAGCTGTGCCAAGTTAGTTTTTTGACAGAAGCCGCATCAATCTGCACAGATTGAGTCACACAGGAAGTCAGACAGACATGACAGATAATCTGGTCAATTTTCAAAATAAAACACCTGCACAGATTATGCTTCACTTGATTATATCAGCGTTGCAAATAGTGGCACTGTCCCAGGGGTCAGCAGCAGGTCAGAGGATATTTTTCCTTCATGGTATGAGCTTCGAACTGTATGTAACTGCAATTTAATCCACTTAATACTTGTGATATAGTTCAATTTATGACTGTTTGTGCATATAATTATCAAGATGTGTACGTTTTTAACTAAACCACAGCCACAAATCTCTCATTCATGTCAAACATGATTCGACTGTAGGCTGCATTATACAGTAGGGACAATAAACACAAAAGAAAAAAACACTAACCGTGTTGCCTACTCAACCATGGTAGAAGCGCAAGCGTCAAAGTCAACAAAGGCACAACACTTCACCTCTGAAACGCCCTGGTGGGTTATGATGTAGTCTGGAGGTAGAAAACAAAACTGCTGCGCACTCGCAGCATACAAGAGACAGGCCGGGGGTGATCATAAGGATGCATACAGAGACATAATAACATGCCATTAAATGTGATTTTAAAAAATTAACGCGTTAAGGTCAGACTTCAATCGCATAGTGATTAAAGCATTAACACTGACAACCCTACAAATAACCTTTGTTACGTGTATGCCTGGCATTTACACCTCTCAACATTTTCAAGCCTTTAAAACAGAGACTTACAGAATCTGCTGACCTTGCTTTTGAGTGAAAACTCCAGAGTTGCTTTGTAGTCTGCACTTAGTAACAGCAACAATGATGCAGCCACCCAACTTACTGAATTTGTCTTTTAATCATGACATTTCCTCCACAAAATGTTGTCCTGTTTAAAAAGCCTTAGTCTCTCTTTGAGAGACTCTCTTTCTTTCCTTTTGAATGGGAAATGTGAACATGGGGTTAACTATTCATAGTGATTAATTGTCCACTGAAGTTTTTACTGCTTTATTTTGATTGCCTCATGATTTCAGAAAGATGAAGCAAGCTTCTGTGTAGGTTTTGTAGTGATACATAACAATGTGGTGCATCAATTTGTAATTTTTGAATCAATAGACTACAAATTGTGCAGAAATAAGCAGCTTCATCTGCTAAATAAGGTGGATTGTTTAAACATCTGTTTTGGGGGCTCATCTTCTAGTGCAGTACACAGTGACGGTTGAAGAAGCACTGTTCTCCCAGCAAGGTCGGTGTACAAACATTCATTGTTACCAAAGATGGAATCCTAATCACATCAAAATATCCAGTTAAAAAATAAAATAAAGGATTAAAACAGTCAAGTGGGTCTTGATTTTAGGACAGAATATCAGCAGTTTAGAATAATATTTGAACAGTGCATGGGAGAGGAGCAATGTAACCGTCCATTTTCGCATCCAGCTTTTAATAAGTGAGGTAAGTACAGGGATCTGGGATTTCTTATAACTTTTACTGCACGCTGGTTGACGAGTTTGAACAGTTTGTTCCAATTCCTCAACTGCTTTCCCTTCACCTCTGCCCTTTAGGGTGGTAGCCAAGACCAGAACTGGAAGGTGAGGAGTTCCTTGCAAAGTCAGTGCACAGTTAAATCCTTCTGTCCTGAGATTAGATGGTACTTGGTTGAGACATTCATTTTCACAACAAGCTGTGTAACTTCAGTGTTATTAACAGTTCAGTTTTTGTTTTTTTTTTTGTCCAGTATATTGTTAGTTAAAATTCCTGTCAAATTAATGCCATTGTTATCAGCCTCAGCTTTGGTGTTTAATGCCACCTAGTTAAATTTGAGCAGCATGTCACTTTGACCACTTTTGCTTTTCTATTTTTATTGTTGTTGTTATTGTTGTTGTATTTCCTTGAGTAGAACTGTGTGCAGTATTCATTAATCAAGGTTGTGTTATGCAGAGGGTAAAGTAACTTTCGTCATTGTGATGATTGAAAAATGCCAAACAGACCCCGGACCTTCCTGTTCAGACAGTTTTCTATAAAACGTTCTCTGGCAACCACAGAAAGTCTTGTCTGAAGAAGGACTGGGGCCCAAAACGTCACATGTGGTGATTAACCTTTATTAATGCTACAGGGAGCAGCAAAGTGACTCAGTGGGTTCTCATCCCATGTCAGTGAATTGCACTGCTTTTGTCACTCCCTTTAAGCATTTGATATTCACATGTAGGGATGTCACAAGAACCAATACTTCAACAGTGTAAAAATGCAAAGCTACCCATTTTTCTATGGTACCGTTGGTACTGGACATACAATTATGCCATCAGTGGGCTGTAACAAATTATCACGGAACTGACAGGGGGAGTCTATACTTTACAAGTGTTTAAGTCTGCGCTGAAGAAGAGCACGTACCAGCCGGTAAACAAACACACGTGAAAGCTGTCTTACGTTACTCTGGGTGATCCACCACAGTTGATTGCAAAAAAAAACAAAACAAAACAAAACAAAAAAAACAGCAAGAGTCATGTATCATAGTATTTTCCATTTGAGGCGGATGCAAACAGTGCCTGCCACTGGAGTTTGTTTGGTTAGATTTCAGAAAAAAGACTAGGTGAGATTTACAAAAAGACATTCATATTGTTGGTAAGGGTTATGAAAAGATTATTGCTTGGCAGTTTGGGTTAGGGTTAAGTAAGGTTTTTCGTGGACTGTAACTCTGCTTTCCTGGTCAGCAGTTGTTTGTTTGGGACATTTCGCTCTTTCTCCTATGTCCAATTGCTATGAGCATCTAATATTTACATGAATGTGTCTGTATCAGAGTTTGTTGAAAGTCCATTGCATCTCACACAGACCCAAAGGTTTACTTTTGAATGATACGCCAAAGGGCATGAAAAAGTGTTAGTATTTAAAGGGTTGGAAATAAGACCAGGCTTATCCAGGTGCCCCGATGCCCATAAAACAGTCACTAACATCACCACAATTGCAAAACAATATTACAGTATAATACAATAAGAATAACAGTTTGACTCTATTTGGTATCAGCACTGTGGTCTTTTCCCCAAGCTTTTCATGGTCATTGATGATTAATTCACTATTAGTTGCGGTGTTCAAAGTCCATCCTTGTCTGCTTCAAGCAGTGAGAAACATCTGTTTCATACACAAACACACACATACACACATTCCAAGAAAACACACTGATGCTCAAGCACATGCACACGTGGCCACATGTACACACAAACAAACTGAGGCAGAAAAGACGTACACACACATACACACACAGCCTTTGTTAAGGGTTGAGACATCTGCTGTTTGTTGTTCACAAATTATTGATAGCAGTAAACAGAAAGTTGAGGAGAAAACAGGCATTTCTCATGCTGATGAAATTTTCACGACCTGTCAGCTTATTCAATTCACTGCTTTGTTACCAAGCTGGGCGGCTCGACAACAAGAGATGCATCTCCACCACATATTTCCGACAGCGAGGACACAGGAGAAGAGGAGGAGGGGAGTGACAGAAGAAAAGGAAATACACAGTTAGCATACCAGGGACAGGTGGGACATATTTATTTCAGAGCCCGTAATGAAAAAAACACTTTTGCTGGATCTTTTTGTTTTACATTTTAATGCCATAAATGAAACTGTAACTTTGACTTACTTTATGACTATATTGATATAGTCATGAAGTGCTTTTGCATGTATGTGTCTATCTACTATCTATCTATCTATTTATCTAACTACTAACAGAAAAAACAGCATCTCTTTAACAATGAAACAGAAAGTTCAGATGAAAAAAATCAAAGATAAAATTTGTGCATTTTGAGGAGGGTTTCATTCAGTTCCATTTGGCTATATGTAAACATTTAAAGCACCCAAACATTTATGTGTCAGACTGTATTATTAAGTAAAATTAGCATGTTTGATGTGTTTCAGTACATACCCTAAATCCGTCCATGTTTTTAACAGTCCCCTCCATTACTGTTGTAGCTGACTGGGAACCTGAACTGTTTCCAGATACATGATTTAAAGGGTTGTGGGTGGGTCCTCCAGCCCCAGCGTTACATGTGCTTACTATTGTTTGCCTGTTTTTGTGAATTCTGTGTGCTTAGCATGTAAAGATTGGTAACTACATACAGCTAATAGTTTTTGCAAATGAACAACCGATTTGTGTACACTGCTACAGTACACTATTTTTAATTGTGCCATTATTTATCACCTCATTCAGACAGTCAGACTGCATCCAGTTTGTCGTGGCCTTTCCTTCTTTGCCTTAAGCAATACAAGAGGGCAAGCTGGTGGTGTTCTCTTTTGGTCTGTGTAAGAGCAGATATAGGTGTGGATTATACTGAAAGTCATTTTGTATTTTCTGAACTTTTATTCATTGGCAATATAAATGCCATCAAAGCATCAAACTGTTTATTATTAACATATAATTATGACATACATTTCCACATTCTCATGTAATACGTTTAATCTCTCTCTCACTGTCACTGTCTCCCTTTTTCTTTTATTAATATTATTTTTAGCCAAACATTTTAATGAACTGTCTAAAGCCCCACTACCAACTTCTTTCAAGATGCATTTTAATCCTGTATGCACTGTGCATACATTTTTACTATCTTGAAAATAGAACAGTCACAAAAGCAGCAGATTTTGTGTTTGGATTCTTTTATATTGACTAATATGTTTAAGATGCATTTTTGGGCAGCGGCCGT
>JAPQLA010000020.1:2117006-2129062 GCA_029822935.1 Naso vlamingii
AAGACGGTGGGGGCGTTGGTGAGGCCGAATGGCATGACAAGGTACTTGTAGCGCCCCGTCGGGGTGTTGAATGCCGTCTTCCACTCGTCTCCCTCTCTTATGCGGACAAGGTGATAAGCATTGGGCAGGTCAAGCTTGGTGAAGATCGTGGCCCCCTGGAGCAGCTTGAAGCCAGAGGAGATGAGTGGCAGTGGGTACCGGCTCTTTATAGTGATGTCATTAAGCCCCTGGTAGTCGATGCAGGGTCTCAAGATTTTGTCCTTCTTATCGACGAAGAAAAAGCCCGCCCAGGCAGGAGATGAAGATGGATTGATGATGCCCGCAGCCAGAGAGTCACTGATGTAAGTCTCCATGGCCTTTCTCTCGGGCTCAGACAGGGAGTACAGGTGCCCTTTGGGGGGTGAAGTACCAGGCAGGAGGTCAATGGCGCAGTCGTAGGGGCGGTGCGGAGGCAGAGACGTGGCTCTGGCTTTGCTGAAGACCTGGCGGAAATCATGGTACTCAGGCGGCACCCCAGAAAGATCCGGCGAGGAGCTGGGTTTGGGGGAGTGAAGTGGGGAGGAGACTTGCTGCAGGCACCTTAGATGACAGGGCAAGCTCCACTCCCGAATGGCCCCAGTGACCCAGTCGATGTGGGGGTTGTGAAGACGGAGCCATGGATACCCAAGGATGACAGGCAGGCGGAGTGAGTTCAGGATGTGAAACTGTATTGTTTCACGGTGGTTGCCGGAGAGCAGCAGATGGACCGGGGAGGTCTGGTGCGTGACAGTGCCCAAGATGTGTCCATCTAGGGCTTGAGTGGGAACCGGCTGTGGCAAAGGAACCTGTCCGAGCCCCAACTGGTGGGCCAGCTCCCCATCGATAATACTGGCATCGGCCCCAGTGTCAGTGAAGGTTGCCAAGGTGTGGGGACCATCAGGGAGGAGGAGCCGGGCTTGGAGCAAAGGTCTTTGGGGACGGGGAGGTGCTAGGAAAGTTGGGCTCACCAGGATCTCCCCCACTACTGATGAGCTCTGGCTTTTACTGGACATCTTGAGACAAAGTGCCCTGCTGCTCCACAGTAGAGGCAGAGGTTGGCCTTACGGTGATGCTCCTTCTCCTCCGGGGTTAGGGATGTGCATCCCAGCTGCATGGCTCAGGGTCCCCTGTTGGCAAAACTGAAGAGGAGGAGGAGTTGGCTGGCATGGCACCCCCATGGGAGCAGGACATCAGCGGGCGATGGGCTCCCCCTTGACCCTTTTCTCGTCGCCGAGCCTGGAAGCAGAGGTCAATGCAGGTGGCCAATTCAATCACCCTGTCCAATGTGGTGGGTGTGTCATGAGAAACCAGTTCATCTTTGATGTAGTTGGCCAACCCATGGAGGAACGCATCGCAGAGGGCCGAGCTGTTCCACTTGCTTCTGCTGGCTCTAGTGCAAAAATCTACAGAGTAATCAGCCACAGTTCGCTCACCCTGTTTCAGTCCAATCAGCCCCCCAGTTGCATCAGTGCCACAGGTCTCCAAGCTCTGCGGCAAACCGGTCGAAGGAAACATAGGCTGGTGATCGTCTCTCCCACTCGGCTGTCCCCCAGCTCTGCCTGTCAGGTGGTTGTTGGCGAAGGTGCAGGGCTGCAAAGCGAACAGAAGAGAGCAGTTGGAGCCACCGTCATAGTGCTCCAGGGTTCCCACCCGGGACTCAGTGCCATCCATGAGCAGCAAAGGGGCGGGGGTAGGTTCAGGGGCTGAAGCAGGAGAAGCAAAAGGAGGAGCGGCCCCAGTGGCTTGAGGGGCTTAAGTGAGCGTGATTGCTAACTGCTGCAGCTGTCCAGATAATGTCGCTAGCGCCTGATCATGGGCCTCTGCTGCCTGTTTGGCTTCAGCAGCAGCTGCAGTCATGGCCTTGTGCTGTAAAAGGATGCCCTCCATTCTTTCAAGGCAACTCAGTGGTGTGGCGTCGTGCGCTGGGTCCATAGTTGGCCAGATTGTACTGTAACGGGAATGGAACGAATACGATTGCAGCACAAACACCAACACCAAAAGTCACTCTCATAGTTTTTATTCACCACAAAAAATCAACCAGAGCAGAAGAAGTAAATAGTGGCAGGTAATGGCAAGGTATGTCTCAACCAGGTATCGAACCCCAATCTCTTGTTTCCTGGTCAGACACTTTATCCTCAGGGCCACTGAGCTGATAGGAGTTCAGTAGTTCTGTAGCAGCGTTACAGAGTGGGGAAGAGGGAAAATGGCAGCACTGCTTAATATCAGTCTCTAGTCCAGAGCTCCAGAAGGAGCAGCAGTGCACAGGGTGAAATGAGTACTGGGTAGGGGAAATGAAGGAAATTCACTGATGTTGGCAGGGTGACGGTTCCAATGAGGGCTGGGTGTGGATCGAGGTGTTGGACTGGATGAGTTGGCAGCAGGTAGACAGGCAGCAGGGCCGACGTAACCAGAGGTAATGGTGGAGCAGGAATTGGTAGCATACCACCCAGTCACAGGCAGACAATGACCAAGAAGCAAGCAGGCAGAATTCAGAGTCAAGGACAGAAGGCCGGTGGGTTTACTGGGGCAGAAGCAAGAAGCGATGGTCTGAGGCAAGCCGATCAAAACCTGGGAGTCAGTCCGGAGATGAATGCGAGAGAGCTTGGCATAGCAGCAAAGATGATCTGGCAATGAGTGAGTGGACTGTGGCAGTTCATAAACTGGCTTGATTGCAGATGATGAGCAGGTGGGAGCACCAGGTGAGAATTGTTTGACTAATGAGGTGTGAGTGGCTGGCATGCTGAGTGAAGCAGAGGCGGGGTCAATGGAAAAATACTAGACAGAGGAGCAGAACTGTGACAATTTTTCATTTTGAAAGTCCATCTGTTGACACTCTACAAGTTATCAGTAGATATTCAGTTGCATGTCAACAGTGTGTCAGTTAATGTTCAACATTCAACAATCTATCTGTACATTGAGTCAACATCCTCTATCAACTATTGTCAGTTGAAAGT
Source organism: Naso vlamingii (assembly GCA_029822935.1). NCBI lineage: Eukaryota > Metazoa > Chordata > Actinopteri > Acanthuriformes > Acanthuridae > Naso > Naso vlamingii. The sequence continues at coordinate 2,119,979 of JAPQLA010000020.1, forward strand.
CCACAGTGTGATGTCAGCATATGATCAAGAGCATGACATAGTTATAGTTGACTGTCAACAGAATATTAGTAGGCATTTGTCATGAAGCATTTATAAACATGTCAGAACTATCCAGATTAAGTGAAGAACAGTTGAGAATATTAGAAAATCTAGAATCTATCTTCAAAACACACTCATGCAGTAATAATATGTGACATGCATATTTACCACTTTTATAAAATTAAAGTTGGAGTCAGTGGGATTTGGTAAAAAAATAAAATATAGACATACAAAAGTAATGCTGCTCAATCATCACTTCTGGGCCTCTGTTTATGTGTGTTGGTGACTGTGTATGGAAACACACCACCCTCCGCCTGTATTTTGATGTTTTGGCTGACTCAGGACCTGCTCGGGACGAGTTACCCTAAAGAACGATGCAGATGCACAATCAATTTTTAAGTAGAAATAGCGGGACCGCGCCTCTCTGAAGTGTAGATGGCATAATTGCAGTGAACTGGTGCATTTCCCCCAACCAATGACAGTGCGCAGGTGAGGCTGAGAGCAGCAGAGCACAGCTACTGGACGCCATCCAGACAGGAGAAAGTTAAGAATGTGGACATAGCGCAAAGAAAAGGAAATATAGCCCTACTGAGCAAGTGGATAAAACTTGTTCCACAGCGAGAGTGAGTCTCGGTTTGACTTTCAGCCATTTTGGAGCACTGAAAGAGAGGCTGGGAAGAGTGATGCAGAGTTGGGCTACTTTGTGATGGACAGGTAGGTGCTAAACACTGGCGGTTAGCTTGTTAGCTTGCTAAATTATCAACTTCTCTATTAAACAAATGTAATATTCCAGTGTAGCTTGCTGTGTAATGTTATGTAAGCAGTATAGCAGCACATGTAGTACCCGCTACATTTCGATACTTCTGGTGCGTTAAACCGAAAGGAGGGACCCCATTTATGCTGCATTTACAAATGGCAACGAAGGAATGCTACTGACGCTATCTTTAAATGGTTAGGTATAGGCACTAAGACTACTTGGTTAGGGTTAGGCAAAGACGTCAGGAGGCGTGTCTTGCGCTGAAGGGAAGCGGTTTGTGGTAATACGTTGTCTGATTCTTCAGGTGGACCTTTCTCAAATCTGTAGGCCACTTCAAATACAACTAATTGTCAACTAGCAGTTATTTGAATGGATGTTACTTGTCTGTTGAAAGAGCGCTGCTGAATATTAACTGACACACTATTGACATGCAACTAAATATTTACTATTAACTTCTAGAGAACAACAAGGTCAACAAGGGACTATCAATGTGTTACTAAGAAAACAGCTACAGAATGTTTGCTACAGTGCGTAAAAGATCGTTGGTTTGACACTTGAAGTCTCACTTTTGGTTTCTCTCAGGTCTCAAACTTCAGTACCCTGGGCAACAGGCATGTGTTGGGACCTTGTTGCTGTTTCTACCATGTCCAGTTGAGCAATTGATATGAGTGTCTAATATTAACGTTGATGAATTTACATTGGTGTTGGTTAAAAGTCTGGTGCGTCTCTTACAGACATTTAAAAGTACCTTGAGCATCTGTATGAGACGCCAAGGGGTGTGACAGAGCTTCAGTATTACTTAACTTGAATAGAGGTAAGCTGCTTTACCTCTGGCTTAGGGCTTGCCATTACTTTGAAGTTCAATGATTTTGTGTCATAGGTTGTCAGGCACATCAGCTGGTTTCGCATTATCTGGCCTTATGAATATGTTTGGTCCCTTTTCTATACTCTTTATGTCCTGAAACCTCTCACTGAATGCCCAAAGAAGTTTTGCACAATTGCTAGATTTGCCTGAAATAATTTTAAAGTTGAAGGCCGAGAACTAAGAAGCTAGTTGAGACCTAAAAGAAAACTCATTTTCCATTCCAAATATTTTCCAATTTCTGAGTTGTTGTCTTTTTCGGAGTTCTGAAGTTATTATTACAGTTATTATTACAATTTCTTGTTTCATTTGCCTGGTAGATAGATATCTCCCAGCCCCCTCTATTTTTATTTTTATAAGGTGTTACAACCTCTTAGCACTTTATTTTTGACTTCTTAAGTCTACCTCAATCCTCTCCTGTCTCTTTCTGTTGTCATTTCAACTCTGAGATGACAAGTCCTCCCTCCTCCCCATCATTCTTCCTCTCAGACACATCTTTGCCTATATATGAAATGAAGGATGACTGACAGGCCTGCAACTGGAAATACCTATCACCTTCCTTTTCCTAGCGGCTAAAGCCCTTTAAAATTGTCAGGAAGGAGGGTGCTGGTAGGCAGACGGGGGTCTTATCTCTCCCAAACACCTGTACCTGCTTCATAGTGCCATTTAGGGCCTCGTCACTGCATAAATAGTTGACAATGCTGATTTTTGTGTCCCTTTAAGAGATGCTGCAGGCGAAACGATTAGAGGACTCCGGGGATTGTGAACGCCTTTTCTCTTCAACCACAACATCATTCCAGAATCTACAGATTCTTTCACTGTTTTTTTTAATTCTTGGCACACACAGGAGTTTAGTTTTTTTTGTTTTTCTTTTTAATACACATATTTAAATATCTAAGATGTGGTGTTTAGAGTCAGCTTAGAGTGTGAACAAATTCTTAGTGCAAATGAGTACCCAAAACTTACAAGGAATTATCTGTAGCTGTTTGGTTTGGGGTTGGAATGTTGTGTAGGGGGCGGGAGTGGTCATAAACATTACTGTGCACTACTGTATTGAGAGTACTTACAGACTTACAAACATCAAAACAAAAATCTGGGTAACAAACTGAAAGAAAACAAGCACTCAATTGTGATTTGTGTCACAATTGTGACACTGATTGTGATTGTGACTCAGCACACGAGATACATTGTATTCCTCACTCTCTCCCCAAAGCTTTGCATCGTGTGTAACTACTAAAAACATTTTCACTTCTCCAAAGCTTTACACATAGGACTTGTGATTTAAAAAAGGCTCCATTACTGCATCTTCCATTTTATTCATACACAGTTTTACACTATTTTAAGTTTATATGAGACAGTACATTAACATGATGTCAGAGAAAATTAATTTATTGTGTTAGTCTAGCTAAAGCTGGGCTTTTAGAACGCATGTTAACATGTTAGTCTGACTAAAATCACACATTAAATCAAATTTCTCAAAGCTGAGGTAACACACCCAGATAATGCGATTGGGCATCGAATAACTCCTGCATGTATACACCTCAACCGGGCCCGGACCGGTCTAAGCAATCTGCACAAGATTGACAGGCCTTTGACCCGGAACTCAAACAGCATAGATTTGTAGAAGAAAGCCAGTAAGCAAACAAGAATTCCGTGAGCAAGAGGGGTAGTGTGCATTGAAACTGTAGCAAAAGTAAAGCATGGCTTCAGTGTGTACAGCACTGTAAAGTTGTCCATGTTTTCACTGTTTAAAATGGATTTTGCTAGCCGCCTGCTAATTTTTTGCAGCTTGTTGGCTAACCGGAAGAAAGTCTAATAGCAACCAGCTGAACAGGGCATATCTCCACCCACTGTAGCGAAGTCAGACAATAAATCGATTCTCCCTCGCCGCTTGTACACTGGGACAAGGAGAGTAGTCAAATTAAATGGCCTAATCGAGTTATAACCATAGCTCAACTTAACTGTGCATGTCAGTGTACTTTTTCTTATAAAAAATAAAAATAGTGTAAAAATCCTCACAGGTTTAGTATCCACTCCTTTAAACTGCCACTTTGTATTATGATTTTGCCATTAAAAGTAATGAGTGGGTTGAAAAGTGGAATGGAAACTGTAGAATAAAAGTTTATAAATACATCATAGTGTTGTTGTCCCATAGAGAAGTAAAAAACATTTCAGTGTGAAACAAGGACTACCTACCATTCAAAATGTAGCTCTCTGCTGTGGCTTGACTAGCCTGGCTCAGGCTGGACACCGAGAGAGCCTGTTAAATATTAATACATTTAATAAATAGGTTTATTTTAATTAGCTGTCACTGGGCTGAAAGTAAGGCAGGGGTAATGGGGATTTGTTCATGGTTTTCAAGGCACAGTCCCGGTAAATATACAACAACATACAAACACACTGACAGTCTTAAAATTGATGTGGCAGTTTTTTTTCATAAATATTGATCATGTTGACTTCTCAAAAAATAAACAGACACCAATAAATGGGAGAACATAAAATGCAAATTTCTTATGCATTAGGAAGCAGTTTGGTTTTTTTTACAATGGAAACAACAAGCTATCATCACTGAATAGCACATTGAGTTCAGAAGACAGCTTGCATTTTCATGGTATTCTATCCACCAAAGTAGAAGAGTTTAAATAGCCCTTAACCCTTTATGAAGTCATGTTTATGTCCTATTGCTTTCAGCTTGAAACAAAGTAGGTTTGACAGTGGTAATCGTTTTGCACAGAGCGAGCCTTCCAGATGGCTCCAAGGACCCTTTTCTAATGCAGCTGTCAAAGTCAGAGACAAGAAAATTAGAGAGAATCCAATAAACTATTTATTTTTATTCAATGTCAAAGAGGTTCGATTTCCCGTTTGCTCAGTAGTTTTATTTCTGAAAAACATCTGTTTTGTTTTGTTTTTTGTCTGTTTGTTTTTTTGGTGGGCTAAAGCCTCCTTTTAAGTGACACAATGCCCATCACTTCTGCTTCAGCACTATTAGGCCATTTCATTCCAGATAAAAGGGAAAGTGAAACTGCTTTGAAGCAATGTCATCAAAGTCGGTGACTCTCTAGGGATTGAGCTGATTTAGTGGATGGCAGGGATAAGAGGCTATTAATAGAGAGCAGTGAAACAAAGCAGTTTCTGCTTTGTTAGATGCAGTTAGATGCTGCAACCTGGTGAGTAAGTGCTCATGAATGACCAGATAGTGCAGTCACACACACACACACACACACACTGTAAATGTAAAAAAACACAAAACAGAAACATCTCTGCATTTATTGTAGTCCAGTACATACGTACAGTTTAGGCTACATTTACCTGACTGTACAGTCCATCATGCAACTTATCTTAAATTTCAAAGATATTTACTTTTTTAAGATATTTGCTTGTTTTCCCTTTCATAGCGGTCTTTTGCTAGTTTTGTTTAACCACTTAGGGAAGACGAGGAAGTTGGTGTTATGTGAATAGTATTTAAGGAAAAGTAATTGCTTAACATTAAAAAAGTATGACTTTTTTCTGTATTTAAAAAAAAAAGTATGTATCAGGGCTGTCGGCATTAACGCATTAATCTTGATCAATTGAAAGGCTACGATTAAAGTGTTGGGGTTTTTTTTCTATTACGCACTGCTATTTTGTCCTCAAATACTTGGCTTAAATACTGGTTGTCAATGGGAAGTGCTAGCCTGCCTCTGGCTGAAGTCATGAGATAAACTTTCCAACAACTCTAAACGGTACTGTGTGATTATCGTGACTTGTTTATTTACCACATTATGTTATTTTTAGACTCAGATTAACACTTATTTAATTTTAGAATCAATACACACCGAAAGTAAACCGCAGGGCAAATGCACAAACCACCGTGGATGTGCTTGTAAGAAGGTCAACAAAACATTTGTTAAAAAAAAAAAAAACTTACATAGAGTGCTAATCTGAGTCTAAATCCTTTATTGCTTTGAACGCCTCTTTTGCTTGAACTGAATTATAGTTGTATGAGAAAAAAAATGGAGTCATCAAAAATCATTATCGGCAGGTCAGACTTTTCACAAAATTGGCAATCGGGATTGGCAAAGAGAATTGCAATCAGTGTGTTCCTATATATTACAACTCATTCTGTAAAACACATGAGATCCAACACCTCTTGAATGTATGCCGTCAATCTCGAGAGATCTGTCTGTCTGTGTCTGTCAGTCATACACTTCACATGCCATCCATAAAGTCCTTTGTGCAAAAAGCAAGAGGGATGACATCAGGTTTATCCTGCAATGTGTTGCTTCACGCGCATTCTTCATTCATCTGCTCTCTCTCTCTCTCTCTCTCTCTCTCTCTCTCTCTCTTCCTCTGTCTCTAATGATGTGAGAGTGCTGGGCCCTTTGCCAACAGTTAGATCTCAGTGGGGCTCATCCATATGGCCAACATGTTGAGCAGTCATTACAGGGCCATTTAACACATCTAATTGTTCAACATTTGACATCTTGTCAAGGCAATTAGTTCAGATTATTTCTGCATAAGACATCGTGATGTTGATCCTGTCGGAGAGTTCTTGTTGTTGGTTTAACACCTTTGCTGTGTGTAGCTCTTTATGTGGGTTAGGGTTTTAAAATACATTTGAAAATGATATTAGCATGCCCATATGTAGAGTGAAACTGTTTTCGATGGCTATAATCATACATTCAAAATCCATGGTTGTTATTATGTGCAAAATAACTTGCAGTTCAGTGGAAGCTAATGAGGCCTCATCAGTTTGTGTAACACAAAACAGGTGTCTGAATGTTAATGTTTCCTTTGTGTTTCCCTGGACAATGTTTACTTAAAGAGCTGAACACAAAGAAGGACTTGTTGCATAAAAATGCACCTTGGCATATGTCTTTGGACTGTGGGAGGAAGCTGAAGTTCCTGGAGGAAACCCACGCAGACACGCGGAGAACATGTAAACTCCCCACAGAAAGCCCCCGCCCCAGACCTGATGCCTTATTGTTATAAAACAACAATACTAATCACTGAGTCACCATGCTGCCTGTATTAATGCGTTTAATGATTATTGCTTCAATCTTTATTATGGTGTATGGAGAACTGGGTGGATATCCGCTCAGTGTCACAGTCAAAAAAAGAATCACTGGATATTGGGGGAGGCTGGTGGAGGGTAAAGAAGGTAAATTTAGTCAAATAGGCCTAATGTTTAATTATTTGCTCAGCTTGTATATATGCGTCGCCCTGGGTCTGCAGGTAAAGCAGATACTGGATGATTGTGGTTTGTCTAACAACATTAACTGGATTAAACTAACTGTCAAACAGAGCTCGAAAGACCAGTTTATTAAGAATTGGCGGAGCAAGCTCAGAAGCATGACCTCATGTGATATTTATGTTGAATTTAAACAAGAGTGTAAACTTGAACAGTATCTATTGTTTTGAAAACCAAAAGTACAGGCAGGCCATCTGTAATTTCAGAGTGAATAACACCAGAATCCCTAAGGTCGTTGGCAGATATAAAGGACTGGATAGAAAGCAGAGGATCTGTAACCTTTGTGAGGATAATTGTTTTGGAGACGAATATCATGTTTTGTTTGAATGTAAAAATGTGAATGCAATGAAAAATAGAGACAGGTTCATACCAAAGTATTACTTAAACTGTCCATCTATGCTGAAATTAATTTTGTTACTACAATCAGATAAGCCAAAAGTTATCTGTAAATTAGGTGCTTTTTTGAAAAGTGTCCCTCCTTTGTTTAAATAATATCTGTGGTGTTTAAGTATTATCTGTTGTACTTGGATCATGCCAGACGCCCTGGTTTTGTATTGTATTGTTATTATATATGTGCTCCATACCATGCTATTATGGTCATGAGCTGTATAAAAGAAATGAACGAATGAATGAAATGAATGAATGAATGAATGGACAACTGGCATCACAAGTTCTCAGAGCCCTTGTTTTACCCACATAGCAAAGATAATAACTTGATACAGCACAAACACATAAAGCAAATCCCACCCAGTGAATCTAAAGCCAGAAAATGTGATGTGATGTGATGTGATGTCAAATTTTCAAACAGTAAGTATTCAGCCACCAACTACTTTTTTTATTCTTTTAGCATTACAGCAAATCTTCTTGGATTAATAACGGTAATACATGGGGAAAAAAAGGATGAACTATGTGAAAATGTCCCTCATGATAAAAATGTCCCTCATGTTTCATGTCACTGTTGCTATGAGTGACATGCTCTTTGTTGAAAGTACATTTGTCCCTGAAGGTTACCCCTGGCATTTGTCTCTTTACACCTCATCCACATATCTATGATCACAACCCATCATTCATTCCTTTCTTCTTATAATCTCCTTCCTGTTTGTTTAGCTCTCCCCACCCTCACGATCTCTTCATCTCTCTCTTACTCTTTTTTTCCACAGCCGTTACAAATCCAGCCACAATCTGTGTCTATATCATTGGCTGTTAACAGGTCAAGCATAAAGGTTAATCTGAATTTCCTTCACTCCATCCCTAAGGAGTTTAAACTAAAGAGGTGAGACAGAGATTGCCTCTTTCTCTCACCATGTGTTTTTGTCCAGGCCTCTTGCCCTTTACCTTTCCCTTTATTTTATTTATTGTTCTGGTGTCCACACCTTTGCTATCCTACCATTTAAAGGCACAGAATAAAAAGTCAGGTCAGTAAGAGTGAATGCTTGCTTTCATTTAGTCTGAATCTGGGACAAGACTTTGTCATATGAATGTGTTCTTACAGAGGAGAAAAAGGTTTTTAACAAGATTAGGTGAAAACCTAGTATGTGGCTGGACCGCATCTGGGTACAGCAGTAAATGTGGTTATTGTGGGTCTGGGTAGCCAGTGGTAGAGTTGATATTTAACACTGAAGTAGCAGATTAAATTACTTTAACTCAACACATTTAAGGAACATCCGGACAAAACAAGAAATAACACTGAAAATGACGTTAACAGCTCTGACTGTCATCGGGTCTCTTGACTGTTCACACTATAACTGTCTGTCTTGTATCAGGAGTCTTTAAGTCATTGGGGTTTTCACACTACATTACTGATCAGCAACATGCAGGTACACAGTACAAGATCCTTTCACTGGGAAAGGTTTACAACGTTGGTGTTTCATTCAGTCCAGTGTGCGCTCAGAGAGAGAGAGAGAGAGAGAGAGAGACAGAGAGAGAGAGAGAGAGAGATGTGCTGATCAAACGAGAATTAAAATATAAAAACAAAATAAACAAACCAGGTTCACGGGTAACAGGAGGAGCACGAACAGGACCAGGGAGAATCAACAGACGAACTAACAACTAAATGAGTGAAACACATGAGGTTATCAACAAAAGTAGGTCAAACACAGGAAGTAAAGGTGACAACACACAAGGAGAACACATTTCAAAATAAAACATTAATATCCAACTGAAAAGCCAAAAACACACACGGAGTCCTGGCAGTAT
>JAPQLA010000020.1:2145379-2168284 GCA_029822935.1 Naso vlamingii
TAAGTTTCGTTTCTTGAAACAGTGAGTCGCGGTCGAAGTTACGTATTGTTGCTTTAATACACAGTTTATCACTGAAAGAGAATGACAACGGCTATATCACAACATCTCTGATGTCGGGTGAAAAGACCAGATGAGTTTTACTTCCAGGCTTGAATAACGTTAAATGTGTCCAGGATGTGCGTTGATATTTCAGAATTTTACTCCTTTCCTATCTTATAATGTAACGTTACGTTAAAACTAGCACTATCAAACAGCAATGTTAGCATTAGTGATGGCTAGGAAGTGATATGCTAACATTAACGTTAGCTGTTGTCTCACTGCAGCTAATGGGTTATCAAATGTTCTTTTACCAAGAAATATGCCTTGATATCCCTTGGGATTTTCACAATCCATTGTCTCTTGAGTTGCTCGTCAACCGGGAAGCAGATTAAAGACAATATCTTGTCAGGTTCCTGACGTTTATATGACTTATGGATAGGAACAAAGCAGTAGGTCATTGTGTTTACAACCAGTTTTCCACCCCGAGCAAACACATGAGACAAGATGGCAGCGCTGTGAATGTGGTGCACAGCTACTGGCCCTGAAGACCCGCCTGGATGAGAGGACTGACAGTTTTCATTTTCATTTTCATTGTCATGTTGTCCACTTGAGAGCGTGGAACATGTCAATGAAAATGCAAAAGCCTGAAGGGGGGGGTTGACAATTTCATTTGAAATAAGTCCCATGTTGGACCAGTTAGAGTTTTTGAAAATGAAAATTCAAACAGCTTTTCATTTTCATATTAATACAGTCACACTTCACCTATGCAAGTGTTTGAAAATGAAAATGCAGATTGAATTATTGTAATTTCATTTATATTTTTGACCCAAATAGCACATACACATTTTGAAAACTATAATGTTGTAAAATTGTATTTTAATAGTCACATTTTCATTCTCATTTGAAATAAGTCCCATATATGCTTCCATAGCAATTCCTCCTCAGGTTATTCAGTTGCTTCAAACTAAATGTTCAGGCTTCTTGTATTAATTTTACCTGAATCACCTGCACTGTTGTGTTGTACCAGCTGTAGTTTAAGACTCAACTTTTTTTTTTTTAAATTCAGATGTCATGAGGGTTTTTTTTTAACTTCTTTTTTGTTGATTTTTACATTTTATATTATTACAGATATTTCCTATTTTCCTCAAATCTTATAAAATTACAATTTGTATTCTCTAGATAATTCAATACATAATAATTTAATGTTATAATATTCTAATATAAAGATACAACAAGCAACATCCATCAACTAATGAAGGCCGAGAAGAGTGAAAGGAATGTTAAAAAAGTGTACTCTGATTGTTTTTATTTATTTATTTATTTATTTTGGTCCTTTGCCCAAGTTTTTTTAAGTTCTTTTTTCTTCATGAACAAAAACAAAAAAATGTGAATAGCGAAATTAAAAATGTGATTATGCACATTGGTGAAAGGATCCCTTTAATTAGCTCCATTGGAGAGCTTCATTATTTTTTGTGTTATTATGCTAATGCTTGCATAGCAGTGAAGCAGCCACACAGCAACAGAGAGACGGGTGAGATGCACATCTCACGCATGCCAGGTTCTTTGATAAAATAGACAGAGAAATAATCTGTGGACAGTCATACTGACATCATACCAGCAACATTCATTGTAGTTTCAACATTCCTGGTGTGTCTTTTAAAAAAAAAAAAACAACCCTCCCACAAGTATATATGCGAATCCCTTTATTTACAGATTTAATTGAGAAACATTTGAAGGATTTTGTTGTGTTTGTTGTTACTCTGGTTTTATTTTCAAATAAATGACAGTCAAACCAGAGACCCAATGTATTTAACTAGACTATTTTATGTCAGCAAATAAAAAAAGATCATGTGGAGAGCAGTAGTTTTAACAGAAACCCGAGACTACCCTGCAAATACAAAACAGGCCAAGTAAAGAGGGATTTCTTTGTTGTTGTTGCTGTTCTTTTCTTTTAATTTGAGGCACAAAGATTTCTGTTCAAATTCAGTATGAATTAAATGTATCATTAAATGACAGTAAGCATTTTCATATCAATGGGAAATATCAAAGGAGAACTCTGTGCAGAGTGACAGGGCTGGCAGAAGCAGTGCAGCGAGGCTGCCTGTGTGTACTGCGAGCTTGACTCAAAAGATTGGTGATGCAGATGCGCTGCAGAGGTAGATACCAGATGTATGTCCTGGGCACAAGGCTAATGCCCCTTTAAAGTCAACTTTTGGAATATCAGTCAAACTTTGTGAAGGGATGGTGGGGATCCTTCAAAGCGGCGATCAGATCATTACCTCGTCTTCTGGCATCACCAGGACCATTGCACAATGCTTTCACTGTAACATTTGGTGCAGGAAACACAGTGAATAAAGTCTCTCTAAAGTTGGATAGGCCCTGTGCAAAATTATGCAGTTCCATCAGGCTCTTACACAAGTAGGAATAGTTTTTTTCCCCATGTCCAGACAGTCTCTTGCAGATGTAATCATAACTGTTTAATCCTTGTTTTTTTGGATCCAATAAAGACACAAGTTGCGGCAGCTGTCAGCAACTGATCTGTAAAGACAATCTGACAACTGCAATCCCGTCCCATTCATGGGGATCAATTGGGCTTATGATTATAATAATGTCTACTTCAATATCAGTTTGAATAATTTTAGAGATATAAAATACACTCACACATACGCACAATGTTTAATTGATTTACACTTTATATCTGGTGACCTGATTTCACTTACACACCAGGGAGTCAGGGATATGGAAAAACTCATGTGATTCTCCTCTCCTGTCCTGTGTATGTTTTCTGTCTGTAAAATATTCTACAGATACAGACATTTAAAAAATGCATAACAGTCGTGTGGGGTAGACATGATTGTCTACAGGTAATTTTAGGTGTGTTTTTGCAGAGAACCATGAGCATGTCCTGGTTAAAAAAAAAGAAAAAAGAAAGAAATGGTCTAAAATTGGTGTATTTTGACCTCTTTGCGTCGGGCACAAAAAAGCACATGCGCCGAGACACGCCTTTATTCTCCTGTCACTTTCAGGCCTTCCACCCACTGGCACACATATGCAGTGCAAGTGTATTTGCTATCTTACACATGTGGCAAAGATGACATCTGCGCCTTGGGTAAAATAGCAATAACACTTACACTAGCAGTGCACCGGCTTTGCACCGGGCATAAGATAGGGCCCTGTGTATCTGTAATTTTTGTGGATGACACAGAAATTCATCCAGCAATATGCAGCTTGAATTTGCTCAAATATGTTCAAGCATGATTGCTAAAGTCTAAAGGTGTTTGCACACAGAAAGGAATTTGGCTTATAAAGATAAGGCTACATACAAAGTCAAAGCAAAGATGCAATAAAAAGTGATTTCATGCCAGGTGAGGCAAATCTCACAGTACATCTGATGCAGATCATGCAATGTGGCGTCCATCACATCCTTTGTGTCATTGCATGAGTTATTGAACTTTCAGGCAAATTTGTGTGACACTGTGTCATGACAGCCAATCAGCGTTGAGATAATTCTGATGTCACTGAAGTCCTGACGGCATGAGCATCCGGATGTTGAATCTGACATGGCGGTCAAAACAACTATTGCTGTGTGGAGCTGTTCAATGACACTTTAGAAACCTCTGGAATTTGTTGTAAAACCCAGACACCCTGACGTTACATTTTCCAATGTGTCTAGGACCAGCTGACAATGCAGCATTAACGGTTATATCATGGTCAATGACAAGAAAATGGCAAGTCCCTTCTATAGTGAGCCCTTGAAGGGGATGACGCAGACACCAACACAAGAGTCTACTGTCCATTTTTCTTAAACAGTGCTAAGTGGCAATTTTCAATCACCTGAAACAAATACCACACAATGTGTTTACTTCACACTTTTTACGTGATTACTCAAAGAGTTTAAAACTGCTTGTGCATATAATAAGACTCATTATAACTCATTTCCTTCCACCCTAGGCCATGATTTTATCAATCACCCCTTGTTTACTGATTAAGTGCATGGAACAAATCAGCGATTGGTTGTGCTAAACTTCCCAGAGTTTAAGAAAATAAAATCTGAAACTATTGTTATTGGCACCAAAGAAGTACACTTAAAAGACAGTGGTCACCACGTATTTTAATCCTCATCAAGGGAAATATAAAATGAGTCTACTGACATCTGTTGTGTTAAGCTTTCCATAATCCTACTGATGTTAAAGTGATATTTTACCACAAAAATTCTCTTTTGTCAATCAATTACTCACCCTTAGATGTCCTGAATTAAAGATTCTTTTTTTTCCCCTTCCTTTACAGTAAACAGGTGATTTAAAAAAAATATGCGCCCTTCTGCTGGCAGTCTATGGAGGTACACTCTTGAAAGCATCAAAACTATTTAAAACATCCATCCAAAACTCTCAAAAGCTGAGTGTGGTATGATTCAAGTCTTCTGTATCGTGTCCTATGCGCAGTACTTCCAAACACTTTTATTTTGGCAAGAAAGCAATTTTCTGTTTTATTTTGTGTCGTGTTTTGCAGTTTTTCTAAACATCTGTGTAATGCAATACTTATAAATATGGTTCCGTCAAAAGCTTCAGAAACTCCTTCCTCTCTGCACTAGTGTTTTGTTCTCTTATCTTTATCCACGTTCTTTAAAAAATTTTACTAAGTTATCCCAAGCTTGTAAGCGAACAAAATTGGCTGGTGCAGAGAGAATGAAGTTTCTGCCCACATGATCACTGGTGGGGCACGGCAGTGGGTAATATACAGATAAATACTGTATATGGGTCTGTGGTCTGCGCAAAGTTGTGGTGCGCACATCCCTGAAGTCTGCATGTAGTTGCAGTGCACATACCCCAATGGCATAGTAATTACTTAGTGATTAAAAGAAAACATCAGTTGCAGGCCTAGTGACAAATGTTGTTGTTAACATTTGGTTGTATAGAGGATACAATTACAGCTGTGCAATACTTAAGTTAATAAATATACATACCTGCAAAAATGATTTTTAAAAAAATCAGGTTAAGATAACTGAAACATTTTTAACTTTATACATGGTGGCTAGATACCACAATGGGTTACTATTAACATTTATATCCCTTGATGGTGATATAGTTATATTAGGTTTTCTTTTTTTCTTTTCTTTTTTTTATAATTACATTTGCTCGCTGAAGGTATCAGGTGTTTAATTCAAATTTCTAATATTATGTATGTGTAGGTTGAAAGAAGACTCGTGCAGTGAAATAAGATATGTGCACTGGTTTTGTTTGATTGCTGCATTTACAAGAGGCAGCTATGAATAACATTTGGCCATACTGGTATTGGGACATTATATTTAATAACCCATGACCAAAATTTTAAAAAAAAATCTGATATGTACTCTATCACAATAAAGTGAAAGAAATTTGGCCCACTACATAGACTGTACACATCCCTAATGTGAGGTAATTCTTTAGTAAATATCTAAATTATGAAGACTGGTATCAGATAAGCAGATGTGACAATTTACTCTTAATTGTTTATGTTAAGTGCTTCAAGACTGCAGATTACAAATATCAGTCCTATTAAGTTCAGGCCAAATGGAAAAACAATTTGTTTGGACTTTCACCTTTAAAATGCTGATAATGACTCTTAAATGATTAATGCATGTAATTTGGCTGCTGTGCTGAACAGAACGGCTCACTGCTCTGAATGAAAACTGTGGTAATGAAATAGAAAAAAAAAGTCTTTAAATTGAAAATTTCCCTTAAAGAAAGAGAACTTCAAGTTGATAGCAATTCACAGAATCAAAGTGTTTGCATATTCTTGAACTCTGATTAAATGTTCTAATTGGTAGAAAATCACTCCCTAAGAGCAAGATCCATAACTACCTGTACAGTAAAGTGGGCTATTGCTAAATCCATTATCCCTAGAGACAGAGGTGTTTTTAGATAAACACTGTTAAGGACATTGTTAAAGATCAAAGGGTACTCTTTCACAAATGCAGCTAAACGGCTACAGGGCTTTTATCTGTGGATATGCAGCTGCTCCAGACTGATGGGTTACAGGTTTGTTTGTTTTTTGTTTGTTTTTTGCTTTTTTGCTTTTTTGGGATTTGCCACCACAGTTGTTTAGACAGGCATGATGCTTAGGTTAGACAAACAAAGTAGCAATGCATTTATCCATGCAATTGTCCATCTTTCTGTCCTCCAGAGTTTCAGGCATTCACAGTTGCAATAGCCAACTTCCCCTAGAGTGTTCCATCCGAATGCCTCCTTGAGCTAACAATAGATACAGGCCAATAAATTTTTCATGACCCAGCGAATGTAGGAAATGGACAGTGGTGTGGTGTGAGTGACCATGGAAAGAGCTGTTGGGTTGGGGATGGGTGGGGTTGGAGTAGAGGACTTTGAACATACTTAACTGGAAGAGAACCACTCATTCAGCTGGAAGGACATCTTTTCTTTCTCTAAGAACGAGGAAGCTTTAAATCTTCCCTACAGTCCGAGCCGGTTTCACTAAATCTATTTGCTATTCTGCAGTCTAGTGTACCCACCACAGGATTGTGATGCAATCCGTCCTCTGTTAAAATTTAGTGACAGCAAAAGGAAAGACCATTACCACACACAGACCCAGTGCATGTGTTATCTTGTTTACCTAAAGCAAAAGCCTACCTTTTTGTTGTTTTTTCGCCCTTTTAATTGCTGATGGCCTGTAGGAGGTCAGAGTGTGCCACAGGAAACATTTGGGGAAAGGCCTCAACCATAAAAGAGACTTGTGATCAATTTTGATCTTCAGTATGACACCAGCATAAAACCAAGATCTCTCATGATCAGTGTAGTTTAAAATACGTCCAGAAAATTTTTTTTTAAGTCATTTTGTTGTTTTAGCTTGTCAGGAGATCTAAATGTATTGATGCAATTTCATTCTCTTAAGAATGGCTTTTTAACCCATTCCTTCTAAGTAAATAATTATCAATGCTTGTTCATCAAGTTTAATTTCAGTAAGGGTCAAAACTTATCAGCCATGCAATATCCTCTATATCATTCATTCAATATTCAATTGAGAATCCAAAATTTAAAAATGAAAAAAAGAAAAAAAAAGACTTGTTGTTGATTTGTTGATGTGCTTCTAAAAAAGAAATGACGCTTTCCTGTTTGAAGTTTTGATTTTACACATTGTGTTATTTGTGCAGCCAGGAAAGTTAGGCCTATTTACTGATTTCCTCTTGTGTTGCTTTTGGTGCTTGAACACAATGGCCTGACTTGAATCATATGGTAATTTTAGAGTTGTTTAAAACTGGCAAGACACATGCAGAGATTTCCACCATGCTGCAGCAGATGACTGTGGTAAGATGAGCCACTGTGGGAAACCACATTAAAGTGAACTGCCATCTGAATTTCAGTGCACCCAAACTAGCGTAATTATGGTAAGGATGGCCTCTGAGCGAAGCAAAGGTCCTGACTAGAATAAATATACGTGTTCAGGGCTCCAGACAGCATTTTGCGACCATTTTTTGAGACAGTGTGAGTCTATTTTACAACTACTTGCACACGTTTTTTTTTTTCATGTTGAAAAAAAAAAAAAAAACGAGAGAGGGAGTCCATTGGCTGGCTTCACTAGGCACAGCCACTCCAAAAATGCCATCTGAGCGCATATGGGGAAAGCTCGGTCTGCGTACCTGGCAATAAAGCTGCAAAATTATCATGTAGATGCTGTTAAAAATTGTGTTGTGATTGAGATTCTGATCCACCATGCATCGTGGAAAAGAGACAGTTGGACATTTTTGCTTAATCAGGGGCCCGGAGATAAAGTGCTAATTGCAGGGCTGTGGCCCATTGCAGCCAGGGACAGTGACTTGGCCCACGGCTGTGGCTTGTGCAATGCATCCCTATTCTGAAGACAGTTGAGTGGCGCTGATAATATTAATTTCAACAACCTAATAATCACTTATAGGTTGATAAACCATGATGTGATATTGGCCTTTTACGTCAGCTTTAGTGCTTTTGTCCGATATTTCTTAATGTGTTGTACTGATGTTCTTGCCGGGTGACCAAGGTTGTCATCTGTTGCATCGGAACATTCCTTTTATTATTAATATTAAATCTTTTTCTATAATGAAGTGGTTTTAGTCTGTCTCTCAAAACAAACATGCTGGTTGCATCTGGAGTGCAAAGGGAAAGGCAAGGGGTAAACAGCTTTGAGTTCTTTCAAGTACCTGTGATGTCACTGGTTTCTGATGACTGGTAACTTTCAGTGCCCTTTGTATCATGCACCTTTTGTTCATGCCGACAGCTGATCCCGTCCTGCACTCTTGGATTATGTGTGGATGCAATTTGCACACGCATGCTTTGAACTGAGCTTAGATGGTAATTTTTTGTTAAGTTGAAAAGGAATAATATAGCTTATATAAATAACTGTATAGTAATATTTTAATTGCCATTGCATTAAAACAATACAGGAAAAGCTGGGAATGCTGCTGCACACTCAGCACTCCACATTTTTTTATTCGGTACGCACAAGCTAGTGTATCACGTACGTACAAGTTAGTATCTCGTACGAGATAAGACTTTTTTTTTAATCTCATTTAACCTTCAGAGTATTTTGTCCCCAGGCCCGTTTTTAAAATTTTCTGTTTTTGACCTGACCATAAAATCAAAAGTCCAAAAACAAAGCTTTATTTGCTTTTTTCTATCACATTGATAAGCAAATAATGAAGTAAGTCTTTTTTTCACATTTTTTGATTTTGTATTCTCAATTGAATGTCAAATTAAAGAAACACACAGGGATTGACGATAAACCTTCATATATTTATATGGTTTAGTGGGTGAGCTATGTAACAAATGGAAAGGAACTGACGCACCACAATGCATCATAAAATCAGTGCTGGATACAAAATCCACAGTTGAACAATGAACAACTCCCACTCTCAGCAACAAAAACAACAACAAAAACCATCTTCTTTGTGATTTCAGAAGCAAACAAAAATTGAACAGTTGACCACAGAAAAATAAACATAAGTGTTTCCTCCTGCATCTTATACACAAGCTTTGTAATTCTGTGTCAAATCTGGAGATAGCTCTTGTAGCCAAGCCCGGTGTGCTGCTGTCTGCTTTAAAGAATGGCCAGAAGGAGAGCAGAGCAGTTTGAGATAGTACGTTCTGACAGTGTAGTTCAACTTTATCTCACTTGACAATGGGTATGTAATCACAGAAGTCCACTGTGATTCAGTTATTGCAGCTTGTGGAATGTAATTTGTATTCTTTTCTCAAAAACTGTATAGGTTTTTTTTTTTTTTTTTTGGTTTTCACATGTCTTTGTCAGTTTGTGATGTTTTAAAAGTTTTCTTATACTCTTTTTGTGTTGAGCAGCATCTTTACAGGGGATCTACACAGTCAAGCCTATAAGATGCACTTATTACCTTTTTTTTCCCCATCTAAAAGGTGGGTTGCGTCCTCTATACTGGTGCTACTAATATATCAGTATAAAATGAGAGAGGTATTTTATTATGTTAAGGTATTTTATCCAAAAGATGGCGTTATAATCGAGCCAAAGCTTTGTCACAGACATGCACCGTCATGTCTGCCAGTTTAGCCCCGTCAGGGTCACAACTACTAACATTAAGACAGGGTGAGATCAAGTACCCTACCATTGGCTAGCATGACTGCAAACTCACCAAGGCAAAATCAGATGGTGCTAGAAAAAGCTACACAGCTGCACAGTAACTGCATGTTGTTGACACTGGGGTACGCAATGGAAAACTGTTTGGATTGATTTCAACCTGGTAATTTTTTGTTTGTTTGTTTTTTAAAGTGAGAGGTGATATTTCTTCAAAAAAAATTTTTTTAATTAATAATTAGCACACAAAGACACCCCAAAACAAACTGTGTTGTATATACTGGTGCAACTTATATTTTGGATTTCTTAAATTTTGGATTTTACAGTAATAGATTTTACAATATTCATAGTTTCCCCTTTTAGGTCTAATGGCCGAAATAAGAGAAACAAGTTCTTATTGTGTGAAGCAGTTAGTAAATTTACCTGCTCTAACCCTGATTCATAATATATGAGAAAGAACTTAGCTTTTAGTGTTTTGAGTTATATAGAATACAAACCTTAAATGTTCAACTGAAAAACCTTACAATTGAAGAGACCCAGGAAACACAAACAGCGTAAAATTATTTCAAAGCAAAAGAAAAAGCACAAACAAAAAACAATGCACACGACAAAAAAAGGCCACCCTCGCCTGAAAATCAAAAGATCCTTATTATCAACTGCATTTCATTGTACAAAATTGTACTGTATGATAACAAATATGAAGCCTTGAACCTTGTTGTGGCAAACTGCCGAGATTTAAACTTGCATCTGTATATTATAAGCAATGCATGTATTTGCTGCTGCTGTCCTGCTTGTTGATGTCTTTCTTAAAGAGGGCCTGAAGCTGTATTTCCAAAGTATCTGACTGCTGTGTGGTGATGTGTTTCCGAGTGAAACGGTTTCAAACATGATGTAGAGGCTGACTATAACTTTGGAAGGAATTTGATAGGCAAATCCCCAAATCAGGGCTGCCAACTTTTCAGAAAACCTTGAAGTAAGACAGGGAGAGATTTTGTTTTAGGTTCTGAGGGGTAGAGGATACTCTAAGGTTATTAGGAATCATCTGAAGTCGGCCTAATTGTAAAATAAAGCACCTAAAGGTATAGGGCAGACAGTGCGCATTATAGAGGGGACACATATTTCAGCAGACTGCTGAATTCTGATCCTAATCTCACAGTATTAAACTGTATTTCAATGAATAAATCCCTTATTACAGGTTGCACAACAATCAGTGGATTACTAATCAACTGGATTTTGAAAAATGATGACCTTTGAATACTCGTTTCTCAATATCTCGACTTCTAGATTACACAGGATCATGATTATGTGGCTAAATCTACGTTTTTGGGGTCAGGGAATTCAATGGTACTAATTAGAAATCAGTATAGCTGATCAATGGCACAGATTAAGGTCACCATCTTGGATTTTGGAAAAAATGGCAACACATAAACTCTAATTTTTCACTTTCTTGACTTCTAGATTATGTAGGGTCATGATTCCAGTGGCTAAATCTACATTTTGGGGGTCAGGAAATCCAATGGTGCTCATTAGAAATCAGTACAGTCGATCAGTGAAGCAGACTTAGGTTGCCATCTTGGATGGAAAGAATGGCAACCTTTGAATACTAGTTTTTCACTATCTTGTCATCTATATCACATAGGGTCATGTTTCCAGTGGCTAAATCTACATTTTCGGGGTCAAGAAATTCAATGGTGCTAATTAGAAATCAGTACAGCAGATCAGTGGCACAGAGTTAGGTTGTGATCTTGAATTTAAATGTCCATGACTGAAGAGACAGAGACAGGTAATTTCTTTCTTTGACTACACAAAATCGTGTGTCACTTATTTGCACAAACACAAGCTAGCACCATCTGTAAACCAGTCTACACATCTCCATCATCCTCACTATCATCACCGCTGTCACAAGCAAATGCGATATCCTGAGAATCTTCATCATTCTGGCAGTCAGCACTACACTGACATAGCTCCGTACAGGGTAGCTCCACTGATTTGCACGAACATCTGTGTGAAGAACAGTCTGCCTTACACTGACATCTGACCATCTCAATTATTGCCTCTGGCGCTGCTTGAGAACACCAAGTGTGGGTGGAGGCTTGTCACTTTATGCCATGTGCTTGTGTAAGAGATGCCATCTCAGTTCGGGGATGTTGTTGATTTGGATCCCCTTCGGTAAGTATACCGTGCACACAAATGCACATAATGCAGATAACAGATCATCTGTCACTTCGCTGGTTTGAGAAAGCACATCATCATCAGCTTTGAGGTAGCTGTTCAGCCAGGTAGATTGGCATATTCTAGAAAATCCCCCGATGTTGTCTGCTCCTGTAAAGGCATGAAATGCCGGCAAAGCTTTTGCTCGATCTGCACCCAGAGCTTTCCATATTGGTGTCACTTCCAAAATCCCAGATGCCATTAAAACACAAGAATTTTTCAGCAGGATTTCATAATTTACAACCAGCACCAGTACATCTGTGTCTGGGGAGAAGAACATGAGCTGTGCATCAGAGGGTTGCAATGTGAAGCCAGAACTGCATGGTGTATCAACAAGGTGTCTGCTTCTTAACAGTTATTGCATTCAAAGTGCAAATGACTGATACTCTTGGTGTGTCCTGCAGCAGAAGCATCGACAAGCTTTGGGGAGTCTTTGCTGTATTAAATGGTCTTTGATGCCCGATACTTTATCAGATCCACATTTGTATGGTCACGAGAAAGTAAACAGCTCATTGGAATGTTCTTGATATTTGTGCCGTCTCTGTTTTGGTATTGGATTGGATCCTTTCCTTGTCTTCTCTTCTCCCTTGTGATGTGCTTCAAAGAATTGGCCTTGTAGGTATCGAATACCAGAATCACCTCATCAAAGTCTCTGGTTAGAGACATCAGTCTGCTGTAGAACCATTCACTTAAGTTTTTTTACTGTTACAATTGTTGCTGGCTTTTTTTGTCAACTTTTGGACAAGAACCATGCCATCCACTAGTGCAATTTTGCAACAAGGATTACCATTTTGATCGGAGCCCAGAGTTTCAGTGTCCATTGGAGCTTCAGCTGTAGCTTGTGGTTGATCCTGATCTGCTGTGTCTTTCTTTGTCAGCTTTTCTGGGAGGTAGATCAACTTTGACTTGTCAGTGCATGGCAGTATATGCCCACTGGGAGCAAAGAAGGCTCTTGGTGTCTTTGTGAACACGTAGCTGCCAACAGCCTGTTTCCGGTCAATCTGTCTGTTAGACCGGGTAAGGACCAGCAGTCTGCCATACAGTTCTTTGGTCTCCTTCAGATTTACAGTTTTTCTCTGATTTTCACAGTGGACTTCTTGTTTCCAGACATGAACATTTAGTTGTTTTCCTTCTCCACTGGCACCCAGAGGCTGATATCTCTATTTATTCTCTCTGACACATAGTCTTCATAGAGTTTGTGCCCAGGATCATTGACATTCAAGATCTGTGGGACATACTCCTGTGGGACGTAACTATATTACTTAGAAGTCAACAAAACAATAATTTAAACTTTTTATTGAATCATACAAAAGGTCAAGACAGTATGACAAAAATACAGCTAATGAAAAACTGACTTTCATACCACCAAGTTTCTCTCAATAAATGCAGCAGCACAGGTCAAATGTGCCTTCTGTCCTCCAGGTGGAGGGAGGATCTAACTGAGCATGTGCAGTATGGGTCATCACTTTAGCACTTGGCAATTATTCCTCAAGCTTTCGCCAATCTGTTTCTCTGATTTTTCTGCTTTTACTCAAATCAACATGCTTTAGCCTTTTATTCTCTTTTAGTAGCTGAGAAGCCAGATTTCTGGGTTAATAATCATAATCATAAAATCAGAGATGTGTGGCATACAGAGTATGTAAAATAATATATTGTTATAAATCCTGTAAACACAGGAACCTGGTAAGTGGATAACTTAAGAAATGAAGTTACCCACTTACCAGGTTCCTGTGTTACCTAAGAGCCAGGATAAGGAGAAAGGCATGGACTTCAGTTATGTGCATTGAACATCCAAGATGGTGATGTAAACCTATGCCACTGATCAACTGTATGTGGTTCTTATTAGCACCACTGGATTTCCTGCACCCCAAAATGTAGATTTAGCCACTGGAATCATGACCCTAAGCAATCTACAAGTCAAGATAGTGGAAAAACAAGTATTCAAATATCGCCATTTTTTCAAAATCAAAGATTGGCAACCTAAATCTGTGCCATTTATCAGCTGTACCAATCTCTGATTAGCACCATTGTATTTTCTGACCCCAAAAATGTAGATTTAGCCATGGAATCATGGTCCTATGTACTCTAGAAGTTGAGATATTAAAAAACAAATATTCAAAGGTCGTCATTTTTCAAAATCCAAGATGGCCACCATATTGGCTTCTACTCAAATGGAGTTATGAATTTTCTGCTTTGTTATTCTCTGAAGTTTCTGAAAATTTGTAGTTTTCCTAATTTCCCGAAAAATTGCACGAACTTTTACATCTGGACACAGTGAATTGGAATAATCCACATGTTGGTATTTTTAAATGGCTAAAATCAATGTGTTGAAACATAGGTACACCTTCACCAAATGCATGCTCGCTCCTATGGCCTGGGACACACTTCTTATCTGGGGTAACTACCTTGGCACGACACTGGCATCCCACCTTGAAAGGTGACCTTACATAGCCTAACTGTAAATGTTTATAAGGGGCACTTCGCTAATCACGCTCAATGTGTCAAAATTGGCAGTAGCGTTTGGCGATATGTAAAAATTTTCAAAACAGCTATCGTCAGCCCATCAACCCGCAATTGCCGATATCTTTGCGCTGTTTTGAGCCAGTACATGCAGTGTGTAGTCACTGCTATTTATACTGAGTGTCTCACCATAAAACGTTTCTCTCACAAGACAAGCGCTTCTTGCCCGCGCTGAGGAGCGTGCAGTGACAAATTAATTTGTGCCTAAAAAATACAGATACTAAATGCTGTGCATCGCTTTGTAACAGTTTTTGCACTCACATAACTACTTGGGTACAGTCATCGCCTATAATAATCATTCTCAGCTTTTTAGTGCGAGTGGCCGAGCTGCAGTGCTCATCTACATGCTCAGGCAACTTGCGATTTGCCGGTGAATAAAAGCATTATTGATTTTTTTTTTTTTTTTTTGATTTGATTAATTTTTTTATTTGATTGATTGATGATAGACTAACCATATGTCACCGTGCAATCTCAGTGATAAACCAACCATATCAAAAGCAATTAAACAATCCATGTTGTCATTTTAAATTTAATTGGGTGAAGTCTGCCTTCATTGAATGCATGCACGCTCCGTGTTGAGGGACACACTTTCTGTCAGGGTTAACATTAACTACCTTTTGCGCTGGTCAGTTCTGCTGTTCCTGGAAGCCAATCACAGTTAGAAAACCACAGACTCTGCCTATTCCTATTTTGGTGCTTACAGGTTAATTATTTATTGAGTAAACTTATCAAGGAGGTGGACTTTTAATTTAGCAAAATAGAATGTAAAAATTAGACCAAAATATCGGCTTCAACAAACCAGCGATAAGCTCCACCCATAGTAGATATATACCTCCAATCACCCAACCTTAGTCGGTAGCTCTGACCCAAACACACTGCTTCATCGATCTGTTGCTAACTAGCCAGACAACTACCTGCCAAACGTACTGGTAACGTTACTGCTCATGTTACTACATTACTCCACATCTGTCTCTTTTTGACTCTCTCTCTCAAGCTGTCTCTCGCTAAAGCTGTCTGTCTCTCTGATATCTATTTAAATTGGTCTCTATCTGTGCTATCTTTCGCTCTCAACCGCTCTGAGTAGATGGCAAAACAAAATCTATACAGAAATTAAGATTCTGTAGCCTTTACAGTCCAATACAAACTTTAGGAAAGTGTATTGATCAAATCAGTGACTGGATGTGTCAGAACTTTCTCCCGTTAAACAAAGACAAAACTGAGGTGGTTGTTGAGGAGCAATTAAGAGTCAGCACTCAGCTTCAATCAGTAATGTTAAAAACCACGGACCAAGCCAGAAATCTGGGTGCAGTCATTGACTCCTTAATTTGAACAGCCCCATTAAGACAATTACAAAGTTGGCCTACTATCACCTTAAAAAAATATGTATAAGCATATATATAAGCATAAAAAGACTCGTGTCTCAGCAGGATTTGGAAAAACTTGTCCATGCATTTATCTTCAGTAGACTTGACTATTGTAATGGTGTCTTCAGGGGTCTCCCGAAAAAGACTCAAAATGCAGCTGCTCGAGTCCTCACTAACACCAAGAGAGTGGATCACATCACTCCAGTTCTTAGGTCTTTACACTGGCTTCCTGTCTCTCAGAGAATAGATTTCAAAATACTACTGTTGGTTTGTAAAGCACTAAATGGTTTAGGGTCAAAATACATTACTGATATTCTACAGACTTACGAAACGTCCAGATCCCTCAGATCATCTGGGACAAGTTTACTTTGTATCCCTAGAACGAGAACTAAACATGGTGAAGCAGCGCTTAGTTTCTATGCACCAAGTGTCAGGAACAAACTCCCTGAAAACTGCAGGTCTCCTGAAACCCTCAATGCTTTTAAATCAAGACTGAAGACTTTTCCGTTTGCTGCCTTTTATCAAGTTATTAATTCTTTACTGCACTGTAACTGTTATTCTGGAATTTTATAACTCTTTTATTCTTTTTTTGCTGTTTTTTTCCCCTTTTCTCTTGTTTTTGAATGACTTGTTTAAGTATTGTGTGTTTCTTTTGTGTTTTTACGCTTTATGTAAAAGGACTTTGAGTTGCATTGTTGCTGAAATGTGCATATAAATAAACTTGCCTTGCCTTGCCTTTAAAATAGATGATACGTCTCTGTTAAAGACTGTAACAGTGGTTAACCCTCTGATACATTTTGCATTTGCATGATAAACCTTTTTGTTGTTGTTGTTGTTGTCACATCAGTGGGGAAACAAAATGTGTGTCAGTGTTCTCACTCTAGAGGCTAAGCTAGTCTTTCAAAGACAACAGAGGAAATGAATGGCCTCTCTGTGACTATGGATTGTGTTGCCTCCAGTATGAATGCACAGCAAGCTGAGTGGCATTTCCATCTCATTTCCCCTCTCCAAACAGAAAAGGTTTCAGGCAATGGCTTATCCATTTAACCTCCACCCAACCATTTTCCTTTGTTGATATGATTTTGTAAAAATACTATCACTCTCTTAATGTGACATTAATTCAACTCAGATATGAAACATACATTCGCCTTCTTCCAACAAAGGTCTTTTCCTTACTTTCTCCCGGCCAAACGCTGACATTTCTGTTTGGTTGGCTGTGTGGACTGGAAACTGACCTTTTCGGCAGACTACCTTTGCTGATGGAATGGCTCTGGCTGTCACGGCTCCCATTAACCCCAAGTCCCTGGCTTCACGGGGCCATGGTTCTGTTATGTCAAGATAAAGCGAGAGATCATTCAAAACCATGCAAGGCCCTGTTCTACATTTAATCAAACAAACGTGCAGGGTTCAAATTGTGAGAGCAGACATGCATGCAGAAGATTAGAGGAGGGAGAAGGAGGAATGAAGAAAGGGTTACTGCAGAAGACATGAATGAGAGCAGTTAGGGAGAAGAGTGAAAGTATCTTGGCCAATATGTTAATATGCTCAGCGGAGCGTTCTTGAAACGAAGAGATGGAGGTATAAGTCAGTGACATTTTCATTAATTTGTTGTCAGGTAGATCCTCTCCCCACCGCTGAGCTTGACATATAAGGCTGTTTCCTTACACATTTCGGATGAATTGCTCAACATAGAACAGCATGGCTTGACTAGATGAAGAAATATGGTTGGTAGGGGCAGAGAACTGGCGTGAAATGGATATTGATTAATCCCACACTTGCTAAAACTTTCATTAGCATGTAATCTCATTATTGTAAAGAAATTGAAATGGCTGCTCAATTTTAGTGTAATTTGTATGTGAACTGAGGCCTGGTCCACGCATACACTTATACATATTT
Source organism: Naso vlamingii (assembly GCA_029822935.1). Taxonomy (NCBI): domain Eukaryota; kingdom Metazoa; phylum Chordata; class Actinopteri; order Acanthuriformes; family Acanthuridae; genus Naso; species Naso vlamingii. Next base: position 2,162,977 of record JAPQLA010000020.1, read on the forward strand.
TTAAAAACAGGGTTTTTCCTCCTTCGTTTATAAAGGAAATCCTGTCCTCACAAGCACGGTTTTAAATAAATCTCTGTCCACATTAAATCACAAAAACATGCCATTATGCGTTGTTAGAGGCACGCCAGACCAACAGATGATGACGTGACGCCAGACCTCAAGCAATGTAGACCAATCAGACACCTGAACAAAGTTCATAGCTTACCTGTTTAGATGGGCAAATAACAATAAAAAGAGCAAGTAATAACAATGACCTCTGTAGCACACTCCAACACCTCTGTTCCTCAATAGAGTGGAAGAGTAACTTAACATTTATGTGTAAACGTATCAAAAGTCCTCTTAGCAAAGTTAAAACAAGCAGTTTTGTGGACATGTCCACCGTTGCACATATCCTGCATGTAAACAAAGGGGAGAAACAGCGCGCCCTCTGATGTCAAACATGGGAAATAACGGCGAACAATTTGACATCTCAAGTCAAAACTGTCGTTTACCCTGTCCACGGGACAACACTGTAAACTGGGTTTATAAACAAGCATCTTCATCCTGGCAGGAGCTTTCCAAAAGCTCTGTTTATGTGGACCTCAAACACTGTTTGTGTGTGGAAAAAAGGCCAAACCACACAGAAGAAGCTACATTTTTAAAAGTACTTGACAAGGCATGAAAATAATCTGGCCTGCACATAAACTGACATGAATATGATACTGAAAGCAACACTGTGTCTACACCACATTGATCAACTCTGAATGTGGTCTTGAATAATCAGTTAAATCAAGTCAGAAATATGTGTCATATACATGTATTACTTAACATTGTTTATTTACATAATTAGTGGCTGAACAATGTTTAATTGACCTTTTTTTTTTTTTTTTTGACTACTAATCATAACAAATTAGGTAGATTTTTAACACTGAGAAACAAAACATAATTAAAATGTAGTCACTGTTTTATGCCAAACTAATCAACATGGTGTGTAGTTTGATTGGGCCTGTATTGTGCATCCACTAGGTTGAAAGCTTTGGGGTAAAAGAATGGGCAGCTGGTGTGGGGCTGCAAACCAAAGTAAACACTACCACCACACCAGGTTCCGTTTTCAAAGAACACGCCCTCAAGTTTCTTGCTCACTTGCCATTGTAGACTTGCCACATGATCCAAACCAATTACTTTTTTTCTCTTCTCATCTACAAAAATTTGATCCCATGCAAAGCAAATTTTTAAAAACAACATCACTTTTAAAGCAACCTGCAGGGGTTGGATCATCAGCTATTCATCATATGAAAACAAAGATTAACTACAGAGGAAGGCTGAATTGTTTTTTCAGCTTAGACATCTTGAGTTGAAACATGAGTGACCCAAAGAAACCTTTTTGAAACAAGAATTACCTTTAGCAAGGGCTGGGACGCAAGCAATGATACATGAGGAGTCTGCCTTTTCATTATATGAACTGAGAAGGACACATTATGAAACTGGGGAAAATTTTCGCGTATCAACTGAAAAAACTTGAACAGAAGCACTCCATCACTTCTTTAAGGGATAGTAATGGTATAATCATAAGTGATCAGCTCAACACTAGTGTGGAGGGCATCTGTGATTTACCTAACCCAAAAGAATGTCATGTACATCACACCCACTCCTTTCTCACCCTACAGGGGAGTTTGAGGGAGTCCTACTTGGGGACAGAGGCTATCCCTGCCTGCCATACCCGCTGACGCCCTACAATGAGCTAGGAACTGATGCAGAGGAGCCCTTCAACAGTGCCCTCAACACTACCAGGGCAAGGATTGAAATTGTTTCTGGCCAGCTAAAGTGTAGGTTCAGAGCTCAACAGTTGTCAGGCCGCACTGGGCAGCCTCAAATTCACATAATAGCCTTCAAGACACAATACAGCTTTACAGTTTCACATACCTTCTTGCTCCAATCCCTGCAGGTTCCAGCATCTGAAATACCTCAGGGTTGGTCCTGACCGAGCCTGTGACATCACAGTTGCCTGCGCCATCCTCTACAACATCACCACCATCCGCAAGGAGAGGCTTCCTGAAGTTGTGCTCGAGGAGAAATGGGAGGACCCCAACCCAGTCCCGGGACCCATGGACGGGAGGACCGTTAGGGACCTGTACAGGGACACCTATTTTGCTTGATCCCTCATCACCTTTTTTGTTCAAACCCGAGTCATTTAGGTAACTTTTTTTCCCCATTACATCTGCATGTGCCATTTAGGACATGTGTGCCTAAGTTGTTTGAATGAATGAAACCTTTACTGCCACAAAGTGGGAACTTGCTTTGGACAAGAGGGCTTACGTGAAAAGACACGAGACATGACATAGACATGAGGATTATTAAACTCACAAGAAACAGTTCAGAGAAAAGAAAAAAAAAAAGGAAGTGCAAATTCAAAGGGCTACAGTATTATGTTCCATTGTGATTCCACTATCACTGTGAATGTGGGCAATTTTAGGGTAGATATTGTTTAAAAACTGATATCTAACCAGCCACTGACAGATAAATGTTTCACGTTCACCAGTGGTAAATGTATATTAGTTTGTGTCCAAAAGCAACTGGCCTTTCCCATATTCCACCAGCATTTGGTTGGTGGCAGGTGCCAATTTCCATCAGTTTTAGGCATGAACTGAAGTGCTTTGGGTGCTAGATAGAGCCGCGCAATTGTTTTGTCACTAAACCAATTAATCTTTTTTCCACACTGTGGAAGCAGGACACAGTAGTCTAAGTTTACCTAAAAGCCTTTATTAAGGCCTCTGATGGGTCACGCTGGTCAGGCTGTGGAGACAGAAGGGACAACTAAATACAGTAAAAACAATGACCTTCTGCTGTGTGTTTAAATTCACACTTACATCCTTTTCCATCTCCTTGATTTATAGTTTCTGCTTCCTTATTTGCAACTTTTTGTGCTCCACTGTAAGAAGCAAGTACCACTTATACATGGTGACAATGTCCTATGATGAGGAAATGTGTCAGTGTAGCCAACTATGCAGTTGTTAATGGAGGGTAAAAGGGAATGGTTACGGACTTCACTCCTTCCAGATGGGGTGGCAGTCCTTTCAGATGGGGTAGTCTCCTGCAGCAGGGTGTGTGGTTCATTATTAAGGTATGATTTTGACAATGCAAACACAACTAGCACATGTACATTTCACATTCGGGCTTACGTCTTGGAGTTGACTGTCTACAGCAGACACAGTCTCCTCCTCCTCCTCCTCATCATCATCATCATCATCATCATGGTGGCCTGGGCCATCTCTCTACAAATGGAGGAACACCAGCAGAGGGATGGGGCATGACTTCATGTAGCGCAATGTTTCAACAGGCTGGGACCTACTGGGTCGACCTACTGGGTTGTTAGATTTAATAGGTGTTATTATCTACATTCATTTTGTCCCTTTGATGTGGGATTTATATAACATGATATCATGTTGAAATACTGTGTGTCTCAGCATCACAAATGTTAATTTAAACACAGATCAGTATAGAGAAACCAAATGTTTTTTGTCTTGTTCTGAAGCATACATCAGCCCTGTACAAGATAGATGGACCATGATGATAAAATGAATATCTAATATTGTGGTATTGCATGAAATACCACAAATGAATATTTAATTATGTAGTATCACATGCACCATATACTACCTGTAAATTTATAAAGCAAAAACAAAAAGAAACAACACAAACAAACAAAAGCATCACTTTTAAAGTTGGTTTGCTAGTTACTCCCAAGGGTGAACTTGCTATCTGGATGTTCTGGAGAACCACAGAACAGCTGGTAATCCAGAACAGCTGGTTGCCACCACACAACCATCATCTTGCAGATGAACTGCACCTTGCCTGGAAAGTGTCTGGAAGCAGGCAGCAGCAGCAAAGGGAAGAGACAAAAAAAAAAAAAGGTGTCACTTGGTTGGACACTAGCTACTACGGCCCCCTAGGAGAACCCCACCTTCAGCACCCATTAAAAACAGGCTAGGCTAGCATACTCTAAATTTGTCTGTAATAGCTGATATTTAAACATGTTGACAGCGTGTCAGCCAACCACAAAGACGATTGGAATTTTGTTGGATTCATTTATAAAATGTACTGTGCTGTCACTTGTGTGCTATGCTTTCAAGGCATTATACAGACACATGTCAAGCAGGAATGATATGTCTGTCAGTGTCAACTTATGTAATTGTAAAGTCCACCCAAAGTTGAAATCCTTTTGCTGCGCCTAGATGACTGCTCACAAAAAAACAAAACAATAAAAACCCAGAAAAAGCAAAAACAGGCAAACTGGAAAACAGAGACGGGTCTGCCAGCACTGTGAAAGAAGGCAGTCGCCTGCGGGTTTTTCAAAGCCCACGTACGCACGCTAATTTGGCATAAAAAGGGCAATAGATTAGACCCCTCTGCCCCACTCAGTTGGGTAACAGCCCATGTCGCCAATACCTACATCTGCTACTGCTTGGACAGTTCGAAGCAACCTTCAGTTTATACAGGACATGACAGAAATGCACACACACAAAAAAAAAAGAAAAAGAAAAGAAAAGTAGTCAGCTTGTTAGCATGTCATTCACTGTGCGGAAGAGAGTAAAGACAAGTGCACTTCACCTGTCTATAATGTATTACAATTTTTCTTGTAATATATATTTCTCTCTTCTAGTGTTAATGTGTATATTTGCTGTGTATTAACTGTAGCCATGTAAGCAAAGATTATATCAATTTGAGATCAATAAAGTACTTCAATCTAGTGTATATCTATCCCTTCAGTCCTAGGTTACCCTGCCTCTGATATCACTGAAAGTAAGCAGGTGTCGTTGGCTAGTACCTGGATGGGAGACCCTCCGGAAATAACTAAGTTGCTGCTGGGAGTGGTCTTGGTCGTGGTCAGTTAGTGGCTTCCCTGCGGCCAAAAAAGTTGTCCCATTGCCCAGCGCAGTGACAGGGCCCTTGTTCTGTAGGAGAAGCCGTTTTCCGGATGAAACGTTAAACTGAGGTCCTGACTCACTGAAGTCATAAAAGATCCCATGGCAATTGTTGCAAAGAGTAGGGGGTTTCCCGGTGTCCTGGCTAAATTCCCAACCTGGCTCATTTAGTCTTGCCCCCTAATCATCCCCTCATGTAACTGGCTTATTCACTCATCTCACACACCACCTCAAGCTGGTGTGTGGAGAGCGTTCTGGTGCAAATGGCTGCTGTGCATCACCCAGGTGGGCGCTCCTTACTGGTGGTGATCCCCCTCTTCACAGTAAGTGCTTTGAGTATTTTGATATAGAAAATTGCTATATTAATGCAATCGATTATTATTATTATTATTATTATTATTATTATT
>JAPQLA010000020.1:2175879-2189363 GCA_029822935.1 Naso vlamingii
ATTTGATTTTAGTTATTAAGTTAACTATTGATCAAATTCCAAATTGATAGTTAAGTATTTTTATGAGACTGAATCAAAGAAGTGGCTATCTTTTCCCTTTTTAAGGGTGGTGCTCCTGAAGCGATCTGATGTAAATTAGAATAATTATCTATGATAATCATTAATTAATTTTGATAGCCAAAATTTTAAGTTGCAAATCCCAACAGTAGTCTTGTAACAAAAACTGGCATGGCAAACTCTGCAATGATATTGTCATATGTCACTAACAATACCCCCCTCCACACTCCACTCACCTGCAGCTCTGAAAACGGAGTCACAGGTGGGAAAAAATCTTCAAAGCCAATGTTGGTTGACTTGATATAACCAGTGCTGACCAGAGTTTACACTAGAATTTTTCAGATTTTTCCTTTCATATTATGGAATTCAAGCCATATGTGACGGCCTCCTGTTTCTAGCAGGGCCTGCTGCCTGTGTGGATGTGTGTGTGTGTGTGTGTGTGTGTGTGTGTGTGTTTCCCCTTGTGTGTCTTGCAGGTACCTGTGGGGGCGGAGAAAATTAGCGCAACTGGGAGCACCTGGCCAGTCTGCCAGAGCGCATAAGACCTAGCTGGAGCACCCTGCTCGTGCTCTTCATTTTGTTGTCTTCATTCCCCAGTGTCATGTTCTAGTTTGGTTGGCTTAGGCCTGTTTGTTTGGTTTAATTGTTGCACCTTACAACACTGCACTCAACACTCCAAACGCACCCATCGGCTGACACACTGATCTCCTTGACTCCACACTACACAACTTTTGGTTAGTTTAATTATGTTCATTAGTTTCATTTATTAAAGTTGACAAAACCCTTGGCAAACCCGTGTCCTCCCAGTTTTTGTCATGGCTCATGAGCCGGTCGTGACAAAGAGGGGGCTCGTCCTTGTTGTAATCCGGAGCACTGTTGATGAGTCGTCGGGCTAATTTGTGAATGTGCTCATAGTAATTGTAAATGAGCTGACGTAATCAGGTTTACTATAGCGAGCGTTCATGTGCGTAGTTGCAGCTTAGAGTGGCTCATTTTGATAACGCTACTTGGTGCGTTTTGGGGAGGCGCGGTAAGTTTATTGTGGTTTGTAAAGTATTAATGTTGTTTTCTGTGTTCCGTGTGTTTACCGTGATTCTGGGGGATTTGGGTAAGTGTCGATTGGTGCTTTTGGCTTGTGGAGCCTTTTTCCTCTGCTAGGCATAGCAGCGTTGCTCCTTTGGGATTCGCTGGTTTGCTTTTTTCCTGTAGTGTTGGGGTGAACGCGGGTTGAGCATTGTCTCAGGAGCATGTCCGTGGTTCTGGGACCTTAAGCACTTTGCTGACACTCACTGCGGTTTTCTGTTCAGGTGATTAAGCTTAGTGTGCGCTATTTTTTGGCCATGTCGGAGATAGCTGATTTTGTTCAGGATCCATCAGAGGAGTTCCTGAACAAATGTAGAGAGCAACTGTTAAAAATAGCGGACCATTATGAAATTGAAATCTCTGACAAACGGTTGAAGGACACTCTTAAAAGCATTTTAAAAGCAAATTTAACTGAAATGGGGGTGTTATCGGTCACGTCACAGCAGCTGTTTTGTCCCGTTGATTTTTTGCGTGTGTCTTCATCATTTGTAACAAGCGGCTTAACATTTGAACAACAGAAAGAAATGCTAATGTTACAATTAGATCATGATAAAATGAAGCAAAGTGCGGAGATCGAAAAACAGTTGGTGGTTGAAAAACTTTGCTATCAGACTGAACAGGCAAAGTTATCTGTTCAACAATATAAACAGGATTTGATTAAAAGTGGCAAGATTGCGGCAGGCGCTTCTGTTGAGCTGGACAGTTCATTGTGTAGTCCGGATGTGGCAAATGATTGTTTTGATGTTCTGGGTAACTTGCGTCTGTTACCGAAATTTAATGAACGGGACCCAAAAACTTTTTTTTTTCTCTCTCTTCGAACGCGTGGCAGATACAAGAAATTGGCCTGAGTCTACTCGGACTTTGATGTTGCAATGTGCGTTGACAGGCAGAGCACAGGAGGCCTATTTTGCACTGTCCTTTGCTGATAGTCAAAAGTACTCGCAGGTAAAAGCAGCAGTGTTGCAGGCGTATGAGTTAGTCCCAGAGGCTTACTGTCAGCAGTTCCGTACGTGGCGTAAAACTGATAAACAGACACATTTGGAGTTTGCCCGTGATTTGGTCGTGCACTTTACTCGTTGGTGCTCCGCATTGAAAGTGAATACTTTTGAGGATTTGAGTGATTTGATAGTTCTGGAGCAGTTTAAAAATTCCATCCCCGAAAATATTGCAACCCACATCTGCGATCATAAGGTAGGAACTGCTCTGGAAGCAGCTGCTTTGGTTGATGACTATGTGCTAACGCACCGGTGTAGTTTTGGAGATGGGCACGCACGTAATTTCACAGGAAGCGCTTAGGGCTGAGCAGAAAGCTGATGCTTCTCTGAAGGGGTTGTTCGAGCAGGTGCTCCCCGAGGAGGAGGCTAGGAACAGCTCTCAGTGTTATTTCATACACAACATGCTGCTTGTCAGGTAATGGGTGCCTCATGGTGATGACTTCATCGGAGAGCCCATTTTCCAAGTTGTGCTGCCCACTAAGTTCAGGGAGTCAGTGTTAAAACTGGCTCATGAATCGGGACACTGGGGGGTTAGGAAGACGTATGATTGGGTTCTACGCCATTTCTTCTGGCCGCGGTTGAAAAAAGATGTCTCAGCACATATTAAAACCTGTCACACTTGTCAGTTTACCGGTAAGCCCAAACAGAGCCTAACCCCTGCTCCGTTGTTTCCAATCCCAGCTGTGGAACAGCTTTTTGGACATTTAATAGTTGATTGTGTGGGCCCCTTGCCTCGCTCGAAATCAGGCTCAGTGTATCTCCTTACGGTTATGTACCAAAGTACCCGCTACCCCGCTGCATATCTGTTACGTACGATAACTGCGAGATCTGTGGTGCGTGCTCTCAGCCAGTTCATTACGGTTTTTGGTATTCCAAAAATTGTTCAAACTGATCAGGGGTCAGATTTTTCTTCTCATCCCTCAGTGACAAAAACAAACAAACAAAAAAAGTGCTTATCCGCAGATTAACACTAAAGTTTACAGTCATTTTAATTTCATTGCTGCAGGACTAGCAGCGTCCTTCTTATCCACTGAACTTAGGGATGAGTGGGAAAAAAAAGATGCTGCACATGAGTAAACACTCTGTGTCTAAACAGCAGAGGCAAAACAGAGTTTTGCATAATACAAGTTTATATTTAAAAGCTGTCTTGATGTTATATGTTATATGTTATATGTTATATTTCTACGTATCTTACTGTGTAACATTAGGTAAGCAGTATAACAGTACACGTAGTACAGGCTAAGTTACTATACTTATCGTGTGTTAAGCTGGGAGGAGTGGCCCAATTTAAATGTTGTGTACAAATGGCAACAAACGAATGCTACTGACTCTACCTTTAAGTATTAGTATCTAAAAAGAGTCATGATCTTCTCCTGGTAGCTGGGCTGCTGTTTTCATATGCAAACCTCACTTGTTACTACTCCAGATGCAGTCAGTCGCTCAGACAAGTGCGGCATATGCTTTTTTGTCTGGCTGAATATCATCCAGTTCCCAGCCATATTACTTTAATTTTCATGCATTTCCATTCATGAAAAAACCATGAGCATAATATTTCTTTTATATGGTAGCCTAATATAATAGTTCAATATGCTCTTTGTGAGAAGCACACTCCTGCATCGGGGTGCAGTAAACAGATTCTACAATCACTGCTCCTCCTGGTGGTTAGATAATCCATTGCAGCTGGTTTCTACACGTTGTGCTTCAGGGCATTGTGACCAGCCCCTCGTTTTCTACGTCATCCTGGGGGATCTTGTTCCAGCCAAGAAGGTAGCAAGGTTCCAGCAGGGACCCATCACAAATCAATCAGGGCCCCACCACAGAGGCACAGGAAATTTAATGTATGCTCTCCTTGAACTGTATCACTTGCCATGGCTTGGACATAAGCATTATCACCATGAGTAACAAAAGACTGTAGTCCAACAGTGAATGTCAATTAACCCTACAATGGAAGTATATTGCAGATACAAAGCAAGATGACCTGTGTCCATCCTGCTGAGTCTTGTTTACAAAAAGCACTCATGTCAAACCGACCGCCACAAATGACCTCTTTCCTTCTGTTCCCCAACGTCATTCCACTAGAAAATGAACACAATACAAATAAAAACAAGTATCCACACAACAGTTGCCTCTGTTACAAACAGCCTGGACTGCCTGCAGTGAATCATCTCTCACAACACCCCAAACCTGACATTTTCTAATCCTGTGGATGCACAAGGAAAATGAAGGACCCATTTTGGATTTTCACAGGTCCAAATAGGATCACACAGTGGCTGCTGTTCTTGTTAGCACTAAACCCACAGCCAAAAGATATTTCTTAAAGCTTTCTGTATTTGTGAGAAAAACCTGTGGGGAGTTTTCAACCTTACACCTTGACATGGTATTGATGGGAAAGAAATGGCATATCTACCTGTGCACAAAACAGGACCTCGGATTTGCCCTCAAAATACACTTTTACAGGCAATCTGCTCTCCACAAAAAGGGGTCAAGCCAGGCAGAGAGATAAATAAATTGCTTTGCTACTTCCAGGCTGTATACTCTGCCTTGATCCAACCAGGTCATAGGCAGCATATGCCTTTCCACATACATGGGGCAAAAGACAGCAATAAAAGCCAAAGAGGAAAAATATATAGACCTATTGAAAGTAGAATAGAAAAGAGAAAAGGAAAGAAGAGAGAGGTAAAAAATAAAATAAAGGTAGAGAAATACCTTCATCAAAGACAGAAAAGAGAGAAGTGGGAAAGAAGAAAAGATCAGAATAGAGGTTAAAGGAGGATAAAGTCTATAACAGGACTATAAAAGCATGCTAAATTCTGGAGAGCGATTCTGATCTGAGGATAGTGGAATGGAACAGCAGTGTGATAAGAAGAGCTTGCAAGTGGAGTTTTCACGCCTATATGCTTGTATCCGCTGTTACTCAACTGCATAGAAAAATACTCTTTTCTTTTAAAAAGAGTAAAAGCCCGACTGGATGTTACATATGCTTGTGTGTGGTGGTGTTGCTTTTTGAGTTTTGTGTTGCCGTCACAGTGATTTTCCCACTTTTTGCACGTTTGCACCATTTTGTATTAGTCATTGCCGTGTGAACAACTGATTCAGTACTTTCATAAATGCCATTAGTGCATAACCCTTTGTAATAGATTCATAATGAATGGGGATGTGGTTAGAGGCTAGGGGAGATGGCTGCAGCTGATTCCTTTTGCCTTTTGCAAAGAGCAGCAGTTGCTGACTGAATAAGGATTAGGTAGAAATGATGGGATTTTGATGCTCAAAAGCCCAGCTGAGAAGCAGCACAGCATGAGACCATGAAGCATAGCGGGAGAAGAGACGCAGGCCGGGTTTCAGCGCCTAGAGCAGACAATGTCACCTCTCCCACACAAAATAGCTGCATTGATTACTGCAGAATATGGAGCCAGGAACCCTGGCTTTCTCCTATGTGATGCTGGAATGAGGCATGCTGTCTAGTAATACATGGTTAATATCAACAAATTTACTTATCAAATCTTTTTGCTTCTTCCTGGAACCTCTGGCATTTCATGTTATTTTCTCTCTCTTCTCTTGCTGTAACTTTATGTCTTAAGAACATTAAATTTCATAGAACACAATGAAAATAAATAAAAGGACAAACCCCCCACACACACACAAACATACATTTTTTGTTCTTTTCTTCAAACATCACCAAAACCAAACAGTGGTTGCATAAAAGCCGTGTGATTGTTGGGTTGTCTGTTCCTCATAGTTACAAAAATTGCAATTGCTCATTCCACAATTGCAAAGGGGCTTTTTGTTGCCATTGAGGAGCAGTTCAATTGAAATCTTACCCACAAATTCTACAAGGCATTGCTGTGTCGTCTTCTGCAACACGGCTGCAACACGGCTGCCACAGCTGATTGTGGCTGCTTTGGAAAATGCTTATGATTCCACTAAATGCACAACACTGGTTTTAGAAATGTCCTAGAAGCAGTTGTTCACTGTGCTCTTTGAAGAATATGCAGCGAGTCTATTTTTGACAGAAATCTTGTTTGGCTGCACAGAACAGATTGAGCATGGCGGGAATTTGGATGCAGGGATGGTATAGAGAACAAGATTGGTTTTCAAAACAGAACACCCTGTCGAGACTCCAATCAGATCACATGACAAAACAGACCAAAAAAGAAAAAAATAATTTAACTAAATAACATAATATTTAATTAAATATTCCCACTTAAGTGACCAAAATAAACAGTGGATTCATCCTGGCAGTGTGTCCAGGCAGCTCAGGCCTGTTATCTGGTCCCACATGAGTTCGAATGACTTTCTGCTTACCTGGCCATCTGAATCAAATACTTCAAATCAAATATCCCTAGATTTAGACTCAGCATTGTGCTTGGTACCTCAACTGGTCAATAAAATACTGCAAATATATTAAATGGCACATAACAAGTTTTCATTCATCTTGCGCTTAGGATAAACAGTTAATTCAACATCTTTCACAATCTGACAGAGGTAACAACAAATTCTCATTCTGTGTTTGCTGCTCAGTATCTAGTATGGGACACCAGATGGCAAACCTAAAGGTTGTAGCGCCTCTGTTGTACCTGCATGCATTATTCAAAGCCCATTCATCACAGGAAAAGCCCCAGTGTAACCACATTAAACATCCGCTAGCTCGTTTGTTTATGCCTTATTTATGCCTTCAAAATACAGGGTAAGGTTTAGAACTTGTACAATTAGTGACCTTTATTTAACCCTGTGTGAATCTCCCTGCATTATTTAACAGCCATCATTTTATTATGTCACTTTGTTATGCTACATACTGACTTAGAGTACATAGTGCACATCATAATGTACTGTGCAGCATTCTTCTAGGACTGAAAATGATTTATCTCCGTGTGGTAGAAGCACTGTGGTACAGTCAACTACAAATCAACCGTGCTGTGGTTGAATGGATTTCAGTACGCTGCATTTATCAATCTCTGCCCATATATTTAAAAAACACAAAATAAATACTATACTATTTTGAAAGTTCAGGAGATTCGATGTGTGTTTTTGGTGACACTGAAATTCCCTGGTTATATAAATCCAGTGAGGATGATGCGTTTGGCAGAGCAAATGTAATTACGTTTGCGTCACATTGACTTTTTTTTCTTCGTCGATCTGTCTGCTCCCTGCTTGACATTCTGTTGTGCCAAAGAGTGTTAAGCCCCTCAGGGTATGGCAAGGTCCTCATCCACATTGATTTATTTACATGTAAACACACTCACACGCACTCACACACATAAACACAGCTGCTTTAAAGGTGGGATCTGTAGCATTGTTCATTGCAGCTTGTGAACACAACATTCAAACTGGGCCCCTCCTCCTGGCTCAATGCCAACAGAAGTATCCTAGCATTTACTTACACTGCTTGTACCTACACAGAAAGCTTCGTAGAAGTACTACATCTGTTTTAATGCAAAAGTTTTGCAAGCTAGCACAAGCTAACTGCTGTTGTTTGGAACCTGAACCTGTCCAACAGAGAGCAGGCCAACTCTGCATCGCTCTTCATCCCCAGCCTCTCCTTAAGTGCTCAGAAGCGGGTGAAAGCCAAAAAGGTTGACTTTTTTTTTTTTTTAATTGTGCAAATGAGGACACAAATAACAGGACAAGAATACAAAACACCATACATAAATATGAGTTGAAAGAGAAAAGAAAAAAAAAGAAATTAGATTCCAGGGAATGACAAACAGATTGAGTGTGCATGCGTGTGAGTGTGTGGGTGTGTGATAATACGTGAGCAACAATAAATAGAAATGGCAACCATTAAAGATAAAAATAATAGTAGTAAGAATAATAACAACAACAACAACAAAAATGAAAGGGGTTGGATGGAGGAGAGGAAATAAGGGAAAGAAATATATATCTATACATACATATTGTTAGAAAAATAGCAATTAATCGGTATATATATGACAAAACAAACAAATAATAAAACCCTGCCCCGGATCCCACCATGGGCCTACCCTTGCGGTAGTGGGAGATCAGAGGAGGGCACCACACGCACGCCTCGCTAGTCCATACTCTTTGTGTTTTTGTTTTTTGTTCCCCCTTTAATAGAGTATGTATAAAGTGTATATGTCTAGGTGCTTTACAAAAAAAGGAGAATGCAATGCGGAGCCAGCCCTATGGCCAGCTGCCTCATTTGAGCCCCATTTGCCCTGTGTATGTGATTTTGTTGTTGTTGTTGTTGTTGTTGTTGTTGTTGTGTGTGTGTGTGTGTGTGTGTGTGTGTGTGTGTGCGCCACAGCTAGTGTGTGATGCATTAAAACACGAGGTGTGGAGCGTGGAGCCTGCCCAAGGTAGAAGGACGGAGGTGGAGGGGAGGCCAAGAGGTGGCAGGAAGGCACATTTTTTTCCTTCCTTTTCTCCACCTTTTTCTTTGTTTTTAACAAAAATGAGTAAGTAAATAAATAGATAAATAAAATTCTTGTTTTTGTGGTAATGACTATTGATAATAATAATGACCTTAACAAAAAACAATAAAATGAAAAGAAAAAAAAAACTACAGGTAAAAGAGGAGAAAAAAAGAAATAATTATAGTAATTATAAAGTAGTGATGATTTTAGCAATACCGTTAACTATTAGTAATAATAATAATGACAACAGTAAGAACTGTAAAAACAATAATAATAATAATAATAATAATAATAATAATAATAGCAAGTCAAACAAGCACATCATTGATAGTCCCCGAGAATGCTGTTTTGCCTCACTAGGGTTGTATTTCCTTTTCATGTCTGCTGTGTTTGTGTTTGCATTCGCGATTTTCTCTGGTCTGAATGGCATCCAGTCAGTGTTCTATTCACTCTTACCCTCACCTGCACACTGTCATTTGCTGGGGGAAAACCCACCCACTACCCACCCAGAATCATCCCAACTAAACCAAAACATCAAAGTACAGGCAGAGGGCGGGGCTCTGCAGACACGGTCGCTACCACACAATAGGGACCAATAAGTAATGATTAAGCCAGATTAATTTTGTAAAAGTCTTTATCTTGTATTTTAGGAAAATGCCACTGACTCTACCTTTAGACCTTGGTGGTAAAGTTGGAGTCAGTATCAATATAACTGATAGCTGAGTAGCCAATAGAATCTCCCGAGCACCCTGATTTCACACTGGGTGATGAGAAACAGTGCCGTAATTTTCATCTGCATTGAAATGAGCTGCTCCTTCCTTTTTGGAAACACAGAGAACACAGTCTTATTGAATGCATGGCCCACTCTGGCCATGTGTCTTGCCAAGGGAGACATAAAATGTAAAAGCTAAAAAAAGTTAATCAAGACTGTATCAGGAATTTATTTTTCATTTTGACAAACAGCAGAAAGTCACATTGGACACCATCGTGAAGGCAGACAAAGTGAACACAGGTCCTAGCTGGATGTGGACATGAAGCATTTTTGCCAGACATAGCATCCACATATTTGAAAGGATGTTTTAAAATGTAGCACAAGTGCAATATTTCTGATAAAAAGCATAAAAAAAAGTATTTAAGTAAAATTTTATGTACAAGTACACAAAAAACAACTCTGGTATTGTACATGGTTACTCCCACCCCTGCTTACACACATTGCATCAGTCAAAGTCCAATTTTATAACATACTTAACTCTATATGGCATTTTAAATGTGCCATACTGCAGAATAAATACTTTAATACTTTTAGTTACACTAAAAGACTGTCAAACTTCTCCACCCCATAATGGAGAAATGGAACCACTGCAAGGGGGCATGGACGACCAAGGACAAAATATTACGAAACACGGTTGAATAACTATGATTGATGGCAGTGAAAAAAAAAAAAAAAAAGTTTGCTGATGCTTTTGTGCTTACCTCTATGTCACTAAAATTCATCTTCAGTAGTTATTTCCAAGGTGCATCGCCAAATATTGCTGGTGAAAATTGTTTGATCTGAGGGCTTGAACTAATTCAAAAGGCTGGGCATTCTGGGAAAAGTTTTGGAATCACCTAATTAAACATTACTTATTTATTAATGACTAAGAATGTCTCCCAAATCTGCAGTCCTGCTCAGCTTTATCAAGCAGTTTAGCATTTCTTTTTAAAATTGAAATTGAAATTAATTTTTTCAGTCTATATTCAATCAACAAAACAAAATAACAATGAGAAAACTTCAAAATTCTCAACAGTGAACCGAAAGGGTGTAGGCTGAAACTAAAGCTTGTTAACACCGATCCCTCTTACAAAAAATACTCATCACAATAGGATGTTGGTGGCAACAACAACACAAATTAATTATTAGTATTATGATCTTTGTCATTACTAGTACATTAAGGTAATGTACTGCATCTTTGAGCTTATTGTTTATTGTTTGCCTACCCACAACTTTGCAATTTTCCTTTAGCCTCTCCATTCTTATCAGGCTCGGTTTAAAAACACAGACAGCTTCTGTTAAATGAATGTGATAAACAAACTGCACACTACCTCTTCAGCAGTAAACAGCAGGCAGACAAAGTTATAGGGTGGCTAGTGAACATAATGGAGTATTTAACAGCTAAAAAAGTAGATATGGGGTGATAATTCTAGTTTTTCGGTTTACATCATGTGCACCTTTGCTCTTAAAGGAACTCTTTTTTTTTTTTTTGCGCACTTCCTTTTACTAAATGAGATGTTTATTGATTTCATGGCATATATACTGTATACCCCACCAGTATCCTATCTTAAGAATATGCTCACTTTTATCAAAAGCTCATGGAGGGTTTTTTTTTAGCTCTATATGGAGCAGGTGTCTTCTATGCAATGCAATTGTGCCGTTTCAATCAATTCACAAATCAATTGTGCGAATCTTATTGTAGTATTGTGGTTTTTGAGAGAGTGAAGCTTTTTACTCTGCCAACAATTGGTCCTCACTGGCAATAAACAGTGTTTGTTCCAATTACCACCAAGATAAATTGCAGACCATCCAATCAATGATTCTCAGAGGATTTCTGCTGCTATGATAAAAAGGCCAGAATTAAGGGCTAAAGGTATTTCTCATACTCATCTGTCATCTAGATAACCTCTGTAATGACGGGAGATCGGTTAACAGGAAGCTGTGCCATGGGGTCATAGTGATCTTAATCATTTCACAGAGAGATGAAGAGCTAAACAAAGCACTGAAGATATAAACATGACATGATTTGACCCTCTGAATTAATGACTGCAAGTTACTCATGGTTGTTTTTTTCACTGATAGAATCAGAAGTACATTGGCTCTGCCACTCAATGCACAGAATGAACTTCATATTATCACCACACACAGAATGAATGACGATGATGATCAGTGGCATGTGTAGGCATTTATTAATCTGAGTGGCATTTCCTCTGACCAGATTTTAAATAGCCTGTTAATTGAATATAAGGATAATGTACAAGGATTAGCCTACTGTTTATCATTTCCATGTTAATTACAGTGGAACAGTTAATTAACTAAACAAACATATTGCTACATGAAACAAAGTACCAACACCCACTTCCCTCTAACATTTAATAATTTGTTCATCAATTTAAATGGATTTTCCATGTAGCATCATACTCTGTTTCCTTGTTATTGCTTAATGGCTTGTTATGTCCAACCAATAAAGCATGGAAAGGAGGAAGTGAACTTCCCTGCACCATAATTTAATTTGCTGTATTTGTTTTTTGTTTTTGTTTTTTTTTAAGCCTGTGATTAATCACAGGGTTCTGGCCAAATTTATCACACTCATAGTGAGGTTGATTATTTCATAATGGAATTTCCAATGGAAAAACTCCTTGGTTAAATGTGCCTTTGCCATCCTGTTTACCACCAACCCACAGTGCAAACACTCCCTCCCCTCTACATTCCTGTCACCTCTCATTTCTTTGCTCAACCATCACTCTCCTTCCATTCCCTCAAGGGATCCAGCACATATATAAATCACAGTTTTGTCACAGTTAATTAAGGCCATGGAGAATTAATGATAGCATTGTTAAAAGAGTTCTTCTTCGTTGGGATGAAGAATCTGTTTAAGGCCTTCTTGTATTGTTAAAAAAAAACAGTCATGGATGTTGAGAAATTGACAGAACGAGAGACACAAAAACGTACATATGAAATGCCCAATAGACAGTGCTAGTTTGCATATAGCCAAATTTTGGTCTGTCACTTATGCTGCATGAGAGGCATTACAGTATTGCGATTTAAATTTTTATGGAAGGGCCTGTATTCTGCTTTTGATCAGAGGTAGGTAAGTTAACTATATTCTGACTCAAACATAATTAAAGCTGCTTTCCAAGTCGTCTCTCTAGAAAGTGTTCTTGAGACTCAAGTTGACAACTTAGTGAGTTGTTGGTTGGAACAAACCTAGAAACTCTACAAGTGTGGGGAAGTCTGGACATTTGGATAGACCTTTCCTTTAATTGCATTTCTTGTCTCTCACTAAAGCTTGCGCACATTTGCATTCAGAAAACATTTGCATTTACACTCCTCTGTTACAGTCTGGATGTACTGATGGTTTCCAAAAGTTTACAACATGAAGTGACTGCAACTTGGGGTACAAGACCACAGTGACAAGACCAAAATAAATAAATAAATAAAATAAAATAAAAATAAAAAATTAAGACATATAAGCCACTTTTATTAGTCAGACAAAAAGATCAAAGTCAGTAAGACTTCCAGATAAAAACACATAAAACCTGTCAGTTGCCTAGTCAGTCTGTCAGATGGATGATACAAAGTCAGTCAGTGGGTCAAGTCAGCAAGACAGATGGAGATGAAGAGATCAAAGTAGACGAACTAGATAGAGCAGCAGTCCAGATGGCCATGGAGACAGATCCCAGCCCAAGTTAACAGTGGCCCAGCCAACACATTACCAGACAGGGTCTTCTCACCAGCAGCCAACTGCCCCACCGCTCAGCAGGCTGGCTGTGGATGCCTTTTCAGCCCGGGAAATGGGTCAGACAGACAAAATCACAGTTAGAGTTTGATGCTGCCTGGATCTCTTGCACAATGTGTCTTTCTGCTAGACTGATACAAATTCATCCTGCACATGCACACATGTAAATAATTACACACAGCTCTCAGCCAGTTAGATGCAATATTTCACAGAAAAAGTAATGTACATCAGCAATCTGTTGTATCTATGTGAAATTTGCATCGTGTTTTTATTATGTAGAAGTAAAGCCTAAGGCTGCACAGCTCTGAGTGTGATGAGTACTTTCAAAGGTACAAACAAAGATGTCCATGAGAGGTTTCATCATTGCATCACTGGATGTGAAGAAGAACCAGTTTTGCCCTCAGTTGCTGATATATATATATATATATATATATATATATATATATATATATGTGTGTGTGTGTGTGTATTTTTTTTTTTTTTTTTTA
>JAPQLA010000020.1:2189463-2202989 GCA_029822935.1 Naso vlamingii
CCGCTGGGTCTGACCGGCGTAGCAGACCGAGGCTGTGGAGAACGGTCCGTGTCTCCGGGCTTACAGGATCCAACATACTAAATTTGCTGAAACTAATCAAAACCTGCCGGTAAATACAGGAAAAGGTGCTCTTACTGGCCAAGCGATGGAAAATCAAACACTATTGTGCCCGATAAATTACTTTGTACCTTGTAACTCCCTTATTGCAGATAATATGGCTACACTTTGGGCTGGTTAATAATTACTCTGCATGAGAATTTTGTTCTGTAGCCCACTGGCCTATTGGACTACATTCTAGCAATGTTAACTCTTGTGTGGTGTTCATATTTATGTTACTCAGCCAATGTTCACCGGTCTAGGGGACCCACCTCATTATTGGGGTTTTAAATCAATATAGCCATAACAGTTTATGTAAAAATACTTAACAGATGTTTGCTTTATCCTAATTACATGCAAAATATACAGAAAACAAGGTCAAAATTGGCCCTTTTCCTCTGTTACATTACATTTATTGAAACAAGGTGCTATTTGTTTTTTGTGATACAATGTAATAAAAAACAAAAATCAAGTATAAGCAAGATATGGATGGAAAAAACATGTTCATCTTGAACAAATGTGAATGAAACAAGGTTTTTCATTACTGTTGATGTTACTACCAGCCATGTTGACTGGATACAGTGTCCAAATTGGTCTACACAACACATAAACCCCACTGAACACATAGGGCCTGATTTACTAAAGGTTTGCATGTGTAAAAACTTGCAAACTTGATATCACCCACAAACAAATGTGTAAACTGATCTACTAAGGGTGTGCACTGAGGATTGCGTCTTTAAATGAGCAAGACAGCGCACACTGTGGATTTAACTCCTTTGCCTTAATGAAAATGGAACATGGGGATTTTACCTGAGTTTTTACCTCCAAAATCCAGGGAGGAGAAAATGCAAATACAATAATTTAGCACAAGCAATGCAATTTATCAAGCCTAAGAGCGATTGCATTGACTGAATGCGTCTGAATTTAATACGTTTGAAAAGGAGGTGTTAATCTGCACAGCGTTGTGCACAGACGACTGCTGTAATTAGGGTGAAGAGGAGGCATAGGTGAAATGGAAAAATGCGTAAACAATGCGTTTTTACCACTTGTATCAACATATTTGGTTGAAGAAAAATGAATCCATATCGCCTTTCAGTGATGCAGTTTTGGAGCTTTTGGATGAGCTCAGAGCTGATTTGGAGCATCGCATGAGACACTCCAGGCTGCTCTCTGGTAATTTATGCTTTGTAAAATCATTCCTCTCCAAATGAATGAAAAACATGATTTAGGATAACAAATATATGATTAACACAATTTATTTTATTATATTTATTTTTATCTTAACTCATCTTAATATAATTTTCATATATTGCTTTATTTTGAGAACGGATGGTTACATGTTGTAACCATGGTTCTCTGAGTGAAGAGATTATCTCTCCACCCAGTTACATATTTCATATGTATGGAGATCATATGTACGGGGACTGACCCACGGGGGTCAGGTGACGTGAATAATTCTTTAAGACAAACCACCTGTGAGGTGGCTGACCACAGCATAAGAGCACCTGTGCGCCATACCCTGACTGGTCATAATTTTGATGGAACAGATCCCTGAGCGGCCTCGAGCTGGAGAGATAGTCTCTTCACTCAGAGAACCATGGTTACAAGATGTAACCGTCCGTTCTGTATCGTATCGTGACTATCTCTCCACCCAGATACAAATTTCATAAGTACGGGGACTCTTTAAGACACACTGTGAGGCGATAGAGCAAAGTGAGCTTTCGAATGAGATGTCACCACCACCGGAAGTGCTCTAACAAAAATTTCCCATACTGGCGTGCATTCAAAAAGAATCACCAATGTAATTGAACTATTTACAAATGTACACTATTTGCACACTCCCCCAAGCTAACGAGTACTGCCAGATGCAAGTACTGTTGTCTCAAGACCTGGTACCAGACGCTACCACGGTTTGCCAGCCCCGCTAGACGCTAAGGCTTAACTATAGGGGTGGAAGGCCACTCAGATCAGCCCACGCCAGGCTGACTGACAGGGAGGGAGCCAATAACAATGCAACCTTTGGCCTACACCAAACTCCCACTCACCAAAGGACATGCCTGTTCTCACATAGGCTTGCTGGACAGCATCCACAATCCAGTGGGAAAGATGGGCCTTTGACAGTGGCTGACCCAGCAGCTCCGGCTTAAAACAGACAAGCAACTGATCTCTTTTCCTATGTGCCTGTGTTTGGTGCAGATACACTCTGAGTGTCCTAACAGGGCACATTAGTGAATGTGTGCGCTCTCCATCCTCCATCTGTATGGAGTAGAGAGATCTCAGTTCAAACACCTGACTTGGTTGACTGTCAGAAAGGACCTTGCGGAGGAATGTAGGATTTGTAGGATCACCCCTGCCCCCTCAGGCAGGAACCTGCACAGGTCCCCATGCACTGAGAGAGCCTGAATCTCCCCCACCCTCCCACAGAAGCCAGTGCCAGCAGAAGTGCGGTCTTAATTGACAATCACTTCAAGTCTACTGACTTCAGGGGCTCAAATGGGGGAATTTCAAGGGCCTGTATGACCAGCTCTAAATCCCAGGGTGGGAAAGGTGGCCTACAACGTCCGCCGACATGTCTCCTTGCCCCCTTAAGGAATTGGGAAATAAGGTTGGAGACATCCTCAGGCAACCGGTATCTCCCTACTCAAGCTGCTTTGACTGTACCTCTAAGTGTGGAAGGTGACTTCCCTGCATTTAACAGTTCTTGCAGGAACTGCAGAATCTCAGGGGCTGAGCATGTGAGAGGGTCAGCTTGATGTTCCCTGCACCACATCACAAAGACTTTCCATCTGTGCTTATAGAGTACCCTTGTCGATGGTGCAGACAGTCCCATAGCTAACAGCTCTGTCCTCTCAGGGGCCAGGCCCAGAACCTCAGTCCCTAGGGAGAGTGATGAACCAGAGTTGCCTACACTTGTGACAGTAAGTCCAGACGCAGTGGAAGTTCCCATGGAGTCCCATCCAACAGTGGTGGGATGTCCGAAAACCACGTCATTTGGGACCACCGGGATAAGTCTCACCTCCTCCACTCGCACTCTCTGCAAGGATGGAAGAAGGCTGAATGAGGGAAAGGCGTAGAGCAGGATGGGCCGTGGCCTCCGCCCCGAGGGAAGGATTGTCCTTCCCCAGAGAGAAGAACAGGGGACGGTGGGTGGATTCCCGCAATTCAAACAGGTCAACTGTCGCTCGCCCATAGCGATGCCAAAGATCTGTGACCACCTGAGGGTGTGGTCTCCACCCTCCTGGGTCTGGACCTCCCCTGGACAACTGATTCGCTGCCACATTGTCCATCCCTGGCACATGCACTGCCCTTAGGAATTGAAACCTGGGGCATGTTCACAGCAACAGCTGGTATGCCAACTTGCAGAGGTGAGAGGATGCCAAGCCGGCCTGCCTGTTGATGAAAGCTGCTGTGGCCACACTGTCTGTCCTTACCAGCACATGTTGGCCCTGAGGTCTGGAAGGAAATGGTGGAGGGCAAGGTGGACTACCTTCAGCTCTAGGATGTTGATGTGCTGTGCTGCATAGCAGTCGCACCAACGGCTGCTGACACTGTTCCCTCTGAACACTGCTCCCCAACCTGTCAATAAGGCATCTATTGCCACCAGATGCCGATGCGTCATTGGTCCCAGTAAACTCCCCCTGCAAAAGTTGTCCCTGCTCTCCCACCAACAAAGGGCTGACCATAACCGTCTGATGATGAGCAGATAATTACCATCCAGATAATTCAGAATCCTGATCCCCCTGTGCCTCAGAGGTGACAGAACTGTCTCCAAGGTGCGGGGATCCAAGGAGATCCCAAATGGCAGGACTTGAAACTCGTATGTCCAGCCATCGAACACAAACCCGAGGATGTGCCAGTGCCCTCTCCAGATAGGAATCTGGAAGTAAAAATCCTTCAAGTCTATTGTGACAAACCAATCCCCTCTGTGGATGGATTGTCTCACCCTTGGGACTGTCAGCATTGCAAGGCAGTCAACTAAGATTGTTATTGAGTCCCCTGAGGTCTAAAATGGGACAGAGTCTCCCATCCTTTTTGGGGATGAAAAAATACTGAGAGTAGAACCCAGCCTGCCTGTTTTCTCGTGGCACCTCTTTGACGGCCCCCTTCTCCAATAGAGTGGAAACCTCTGCCTGAAGCACAGTCTTAGGCTGTGGATCCACTACTGTCAAGACTGTCCATGAGGTAGGAGGTCGAGGGGCAAACTGAATACGATACCCCTGAGTCACAGTTGAAAGCACCCAAGGGCTCGGCCCAGTGCCTTCCAAGCTGCAAGATGTGCCTGGGCCGTGAGGAAGCAGGCTGGGTCTGGCATGGAGCGAGATGGGGCCTTGGACTACTTTTTTCCCTTAGCACCCCCGCTCTGCCTGCATTTGCCCCTACCTCTACTACGCTGAATTTCAATGGTAGCCCTCAGGCCACCAGGGCCCCAGCTCGGCCCTTGAGTCTGGCCAGGAGCTCTGGACAACTGGAAGAAGGGTTCTCTCTAGATAAAGAGGCGTGGTTCTGTCTGAGACACAATACACATTTATCATGGACATCCTCTCTGGGCATACACACACCACAGCCCACACAATAATGGCCCGCTTGGATTGCTATATCGCCAAATCTCGTGGGAGTTGATGCAAGTTTTCGCGTGAGTGCAATCACGGAAGTAGCTGCCAGCAGAACAGCCTTGCAAGCACTCCCTGGTAAAGTGTATTGTGTGCTTCGTACCTGTGGTGCGTTAGCCCCTCGTCAGAGCGATACGCCATGTAACATTACTTTTTTCTATGGAGTGACCGGCAAACAGCTGAATGCCAACCACACGGAAACAACGGGCAGCTGCCTCCCCTGCTCCAGGTTCGGTTAGCCTCTATCTGTGGCAGTTAACTCCTCCTGAGAGTAATATGCCAGGTAAAGCTGCCCGTCTGAAGTTGCTGGCAAAACTGAATGTCGACAGCACAGCAATCAAGGGATCTCCGTTTCCACCGGTTTCAACAGAAGCCCTGAGCACAGCTCAGTCAATGGAGAAAACAGACAATGGAGAGGCAACTTCACACTGTCTCTTACGCACAGTAAGTGCGTAACTCACTAGCATACACACACGTCAACCTGCTCTCGTGGAATCAAAATGATCAGTGAGGGTGTGGCACACAGGTGCTCTTATACCGTGATCAGCCACCTCACAAGTGGTTTGTCTTAAAGAATTATCCACGTCACCTGACCCCTGTGGAGTCAGTCCCCGTACATATGATCTCTGTACATATGAAATATGTAACTGAGTGGAGAGATAGTCTCGATATGATAGAGAACGGCTCTTACCGTTTTGGCACATTAACTTTTGTTGTGGCATAGTCATAGTCATATGAAAGAACATTCACAACCACTGCTGCCTAAAGAAAATTAGATAAATATTTGTCTCCCTATTACTGTTTTCTTTTACACAATTTACGTGTGTCTCCTTTGGTGTGCTCCTCTCCTCTCTCTTCATTTCATTTCATTTTTTGTTGGTGCTGTTCATCCTCTGAACTCTCTGCGGCAGAAACCACTGAAACACACAAAACCCTCATTTAAATACAGCCCCCTCCACCATGTTTGCACATGTTGTCAGTCACGCAGTTATTCTTAGTAGATCACTCGCAAAACATACACAAACAAAACATGCAAAATTTTACAGTGCACATGGAAGTTAGTATTCCATGTACTAACTTCTGTAAATGGGATCTTAGTAAATCAGGCCCATAGTGTATTTATTTCAGCCTATACAACACATGAGGGGTAAGGGACAGAATTTTACTGTGTTTGTTTTGCATATGTTTTTCTTGCTCATGATGCATATGTAGTGTGTCTTCCTGTCCATCTTGGGTCCAGACAAATTGTAGACTTTTCTTGTTGCTTTTTCTTTGTTGCCACTGGCTACTGGCTGGTTGGTCCTATGGCTGGCTGCTGAAAGGCTCCTTTGAAGCTGGCTAATGGTCAGTCCCATCCTCTTTTTCAAACTCAGTGTCAGACTCTGATTTGATGAAAATGTGATCCTTGTTTTCTTATAAGTCCTCCTCCTCATCATCTTCCAAACCTTCCCTCTCACAGTGTACAGTGTGCAGTCATTGAGAATGTGTCATTCAAATTTTCTTCACAGAAAATGAGCCAAGGCCAGTAAATCTGAGGTTAAAAGAATAAGTACATGCATCATTTTTTCTTTTGGTAAAAATTGAAAATGGGTCCCACAGACCCGAACACCATTACAAGGGTTAAAGTACATTAGGTAAAGGTAAAGGTAAAGGTACTTTACTGGTCACATATACACAATGTACAGTGAAATTTGTTCTCTGCATTTAACCCATCTCTGAGGAGCAGTGGGCAGCCACAGCACAGTGCCTGGGGACCAACTCCAGATTTTAAGCCAGTACCTTGGTCAAGGGTACTGACTTTCGGCTCTTATCCAAGGGGCTTCATCAGTCCGTTCGTCAGACTAGTGCGGACTAGTGAGACCGATGTGTAAGGAACTGATGAAGCCCCTTGGATATGAGGCGAAACGTCATCCTAGACAAATACAAGTCCAGTTGCCTACGATTCAATTTGCCCAGAGAGAACCTATTGTACACGTTTGATGGTGGGGGAAACTGGAGCACCTGGAGAAAACCCACGCAGACACAGAGAGAACATGCAAACTCCACATAGAAAGGTCCTGCCCAAGTCGGGGCAGTATCTGACTAAGATCATATCTATAATCCAAAGGCATGAAATTAAAAAGAACAACAACAAGACTTAACTGGACAGTTCAACCCAAAATTAAAATTCAGTCATTATCTACTCATGCTCATACTGATGGAAGGGTGGGTGAAGTTTTTTAGTTCACTTTGGATTACTTTGCATGAGCAGTATGGAGCCATTAAATGGTTTTATTAATTTTATTTATGTTTGAAACCTGTTCACCATTTGCTTCAATTGTTTGGAAGATAACTGCAAACCTTTTTCCACTGAAACACCAACAGTGTTTTGTGAACTAAAAAACTTCACCCACCCTTCTATCTGTATGAGTGTTAGTAGATAATGACTGAATTTTCATTTTTGGGTGAACTATCCCTTTAAGGCCCAAACATACCTTCAGCATTGTGCGTCCGTGTCATGATCGCTCTGTTGCACTCATTATTGTTCTAATTCAATTCTTCCAGAGAGATGTGCTCACTGTGTAGCCCTACAGGCTGTTTTGTCACACTGATGTTAGGTAGTAACCTGATCCCTTACTGGCGAACATGTCACTTTTTTCAAGGCATTTCGCTGCGTTTGTGGCAAGGGCCACATTTCCTTTTCTTGTGAGTGCTTATTTTACCTGGTAATAATGATGTCAGTTGAGAAGCAGCAGGTAGACGGTTGCTATGTGCTTTGCGAGGGAAGCTATTACTTTTTTTTTCTTTTTTTTTTGGTAGATGGTGACTGGAACTCTACAGCAACTCACCAAGCACAATAAACCAACCACAAAAGTTGCACTCACACATAATGATGCATGCATTCAGACAGGTCCATTCACTCATTCTTGCTGTTCACACTGACTGCTCATGGCAGGCCGAATGAACTACCAGGCCAGAGGCAAATGTCCCACTGCTCCTGACGTCCAATCAGCCCTTACTGACAATCTGTTTAACTTATTATGAGGAGTCTTGCAGTGCGTACCTATGTGTCACAAGCAGAATGCGCGCGCCTTTTGAAGGCACCTTTGTATTCATATCCAAATAGTGCACCCTATAAATAGCAGAACAATTCTGCACTAGACTTTAGACATGTTTTTTGTTGGTCAATATCATAAACGCTCTCTGGTGCCACAGGATAGCAGTGCGCCAACAATGCGCCTGTTCACATCTCCAGACCAACACTTCCATGGGTGCACAAATGAGAGCAAGTAAATTTGCTATTTAGACTACATGGGTCCTTTGTGTTACCCCAGGTATATACAGAACAAACATAGACTTATCACACCAAGTAAAGAGTGCATTTAAAAGTAATTGCCCACTGTGGTGCCAAAAAGCTAAGCACCGAGGGTATTATTTAAGTGTATGACAGCAAGTGCATTTAAGAAGTGATTCAAATGATTACAGAAATTGTTTTACTGGCAAAGCAAATATCACTTTCTACACTGCTGACCCCTTTGCATGTTGCATTTTGGAGCTTCAGAAGTCTTTTTAAAGCTGTCATCTTTCTCATTTTGAAACATTAACGGCAATAAATTTGTAAGTTGTGTGTTTTTTTTTATTTTGTACATGGACCACACAAATCATACTGGTACTGTCCATAAGTTCGTATCATCACTATCATCCCTTTTGAAGTCTGTGTTTGGTCAAAATTAGGTATTTTCCTCACCTTGTTTGATTCACTGACCATTTATAATGTCTGTTCATCAGTATGCATTATGATAAAGCCACTGGCCATGATATGACCACTCAACCCAGGCACTTCATAACCTGATGGCTGATGATAGGCCTGTAGCAAGGGCACTGTGCCTGTGTGTGTATACCTCATTTTGTTCAGACTACTTGTGGGAAAGTGTTTATGTCTAAATTACCCATGGCCTCAGGGTTGTTTGAGATTTTGATGTTGAGCCATCCCTCCCTCTTCCTCTCTCTGTCCATCAGCCTTGCTCGCTATGCAAAATACTTAACATTCTCTCAGTTTATGTCGCAGTCTCTCTGTCTTTATTCACTTTCTTGTTGCGAGCAGTGATGTTTTCAACCAGCTGCCAATTTTCACTAACTGACTAACAATAAATGATCTTTTCTGAATGTCAAATCAAAATCATACAACTAAAATGGAAGAAATGGAAGTCCAACACTATCATCAGCATAACATCTTAGTTTTTGAGACAGACAAGTGTCTTTGAAAGATAAGGTTACATTTTAAATGTTACAAATACTACTCAAAAAACGTGTTACCAAAGATAGTTACGATTGTTTTTAACCAAGTTTGACCATTTGTATATAAATAGTAAACTACAAGGGGAAAAAATCAAGGAGAGTATCATACTGTTTTTTCCTGATCTGAGTGAGGATGTAAAGGAATTTATAAAGCAGTCATAATGATGACATAATTAACTGCTGATGTAAGAGACAAATGAAGCTAAATACTGTGGCTCGTAGCTAATCTGGACAACTGTTGGCTCAGTTGTGGCTTGTTTACAACGTGCCTGATCATCAAAATGCTTGTGTTTCTTCCTCCATCAGACTTCTTTTTTTTATTGATATTCCTGCAGTTTTTGCAATTTTATCAGAATAGAAATGAAAGCACAACTTCATGATAAAAAGACCCAAGTTCAAACAACCCATTATCTGTTACCTTTAAGACTTAAGTATTCATTGTCATGTTTTTACGAGATGGAAACAAAGCAATGACCTTGGTGATAATGACAGCTGTGTTAAATGTATCATAACAAATCTTTTCCACTGCTGTTTATTGAAGATTCAGTGAACTTAACAGTGCTGCAATCTTGAGGATTTTTTTTTTGTCAGGAGAGGTATTCCCATATTCCCTCTGCTGTTCCACTTTACTGTTCCTCTTTCTGTCCTTTCTTCTCTGTGGCAGCAATACTTTGTATCTCTGCTCTCACAAAGGCATAATCAATTTAGGAGTTTGTCTTGGGTCATTATTACCTGCTGCAGGACCATCTGTTCACCGAGGCTGGCTGAGAACTCTGCCAGGTACACACACTCATGCATGGGCACACACACTCATAGCCTGAATGACTGCCAGGCAGATTTTGACCGTAGTAAGATATGAGATGTAAAGTAATTATGCCTCAGACAGAGCTGAAGACAAAAACCTTGGCTTTATGAGCATATATATGGTTGTAGTGAAGTATGTAGGTGTCTATCTGCATGTTCAAAGATGATACATGTGTGCAACAGCATGATGAGCTTGCTTGTGAGCGTGTAGCATATGTGTGTGCGTGTGTGTATGTGTGCCGGCACAGATGGTGTCAGCCATCAGGCATCTCACCTAGCCAAGTGGTTCAGCTACTGGTTAAGAGTAGCATGGCTAAATATAATTACACCCACAACCTTAACAACAGCCTGACTGTGTATCTGATGAAAGAAAAAAGCAAAACAAAAGTAGTACAAGCAGTAGGGAGTCAGCGAGCGATGGATACACCTTGTTGTAGGACTTTGCAGTTTCACAATCGTTCTGTAACCCAGTAGAGAATTGGGTTCATTAATATTATTTTTTTTTCAGTATTATTTCTAATTACATGTCAGTTGTGTTTAATTTTGCTCACCCTGTGTTTTATTGCTTAAAATTGTGTTATTATGAGTTACTCTGCTTCGATTCAGTCTTACTGGCTGAACAATACGTCAATCAAAGTTAGTCGGCCAAGACTACCTGTCATTGGTCAGAGCAGGAAATGGAGGTTCTCAATAGGTTAGAGGGAGCAAGTCCCACCGCTCCAGCAGAAACGCTTGATGACACAGCGGCAGAAACAAAACGAGTGTGGCTAAGTTATTCAGGTAAGAAAAAAAAAACGAGTCAGAATCAGTGAGTCATAGTGGACAATTTTGGCACAAATACAAAGTATACCTTCAGAAGATACCTGCGGGAGATGTGAGAGGACCACCAAGGACTCGTGCTCCGGGAGTTTAATTACTTTTGTCGATGTCTTGGTGAGTCAGCAGCTTGTGCTGACGCGGCTAGCGATGTTAGCAGGTGCTTGCAGTCAACATAGGCGCCAGGTTAAATGCGTGTTTTCTGGTACGTCAGAAAAACTTGACATTGCATTCATGGTGGTGTTATTAAAAGTGTTAAATATATTTCCACATTCATAAGTTAATAGAAATTGTGAATTGCCGTTGTATTTTACTTTGATGCTGCAGTTGTTTACTTTTATACTTTTGGCAATGTCATACATTTTTTACATACATTTTTTTTATACATTACTGCCCTGAGTCATTTGGCCACAATGTTTGTTATGACACCTTTGGAATCACAAAAAACTTGTATATTTGAAGAATATGTGTGCTTCCTGTATACATGCTCGTTGTTTTGGGGGGGGGGGGGGCAAGTTGCACGTGTGCAGTCAATCGCTCCTAATACTTTAGGGAAACCAGCAACTGCATAAAAGCCATGTTTGGTTTCACTCAGTGCCTACCAAGTGTGTGGAAGAATTATGTACCTGCCCATCCTTCGTGCCATAGCATTAAGGACTCTAAAATGGCATGGCTGAATAGGCAACATGTCCGGTCAATTTTTTCTTCTGTCATTCCAAAAATGTTGATGCACATAGAAAAAACCCGTGCTCTTCATGCTCTTTCATTAAACCTATGTCTTCTCCTCACCACAGTAACAGCAACCATCTCTGCAACTCGCTGTGCTGATTTGCACCTTCCTTTCAAATGTATTGAATACAGACACAACCATAAGCAGCGCAGTTACTCTCAGCCGCTGTAATGTTTTGGATAAATGTGACAATCTTTTAACTTTACTCTGAGCAACAGTTATTGCAGCATCCATGTTCACTGAAAATAACACTGGTGGTACAAACATGTCCCTTTTCACTGTTTGACAAAAAACAAACGAACACACGCAAAACATCTCATCATGATTGTGGAACACATTATAAAAATGCTTTGGTTGTGACAACATGAACCTGTCCCAGTCTGGTTGTACAGTGTGTGGTATTAAAACTGTCACCAAAAAAAAAAAAAAGACCAAACTGCAAACTTCTCATCTATGTGTGCATTTACCATTAGAACTTTCCACAAAATCTATGTTTTGATGCATGACGTGCATTTTTCTAAGTACCAATAGTTAATTAGAAGTTAGGGGCTTAAGGTAGAAGGAGATGAGTTATAAATCTCTCAATATGTGCATGTGCTGTTTAACGTAGAAAGTCTAAGTTAAAACAGTTTTCTGGTATTTCTGTTTCAGCTAATGAGAAATTTTAATTAAGCATGATATAAAAATGGCAAATATCAATTTTTATGCTGTCATCCGTTACTTTGGTTTCAGTGGCTTTCTTGACGAGGTAAAAAAAGACATGCAGGTACCACTAGGAGAGGGTGTCCCTTCTTGTGGTGAAAAAGCAGAAAGTGGGATGCTGAAACCCAATGTTGCAGAGAGAGATGACCACATGAAGACTGACGCTGACTATTTTCTCACAGTGCTGACTTGCAATTTTTGATCGCCTGAAACAGAAATATCACATTAGCTATTAAGCCTCAAACTTTCTGCATAACCACTCAATTAAACTGCACATGCACATAAAAAGAGGTTTATAACTCATTTCCATCTAATGTACTGTAGACCAAAAATGTGTAAGTCACCACTCCTGTGCATTTTATTTTTTTCTGACAGTTACTGTGTCTACATGCATGCCATTATCAACACTCAATGGGACATCCTCATTTTAAGGGAGGGGGGAGGTGGGGTAGAGACTTTGTGTGTGTGTGTGTGTGCGTGCATGTGTGTGTGAGATAGAGGGAGAGAGAGTTGTGACAGTGGCAGGTGATAATGACTGATGGCAATTAGCCATTCAGCAGCATGATGCAGGTTATGTTTGCAGGTTATTGTGTTTTTGTGTACAGAGGGCTTGAGAGAAGGTGTGACTTTCAAGCAGAAGTTTATTATATGTGAGTCATAGATCGGGTTA
Source organism: Naso vlamingii (assembly GCA_029822935.1). NCBI lineage: Eukaryota > Metazoa > Chordata > Actinopteri > Acanthuriformes > Acanthuridae > Naso > Naso vlamingii. The sequence continues at coordinate 2,202,170 of JAPQLA010000020.1, forward strand.
GCAAAATAATCTGCATTTGTGTGTCTGACTTCCTCATGAGACTTGATGAAAATATGAGTGTAAAGAAAATAAAATGAAAGCTGTTTCAGTGTTACAATCCTTATTGTAGTACTAAAGTATTTTCTCTGAACTTCATGGTGTTATGAGAATTTGCTAAAATGTTTAACTAAAGAACAGCCACTTCTTTAACTTTCAAGGTCACAGAATTTAAAGAATATATTGATAACATTGAAGTATATAAAAAAAACATTTATAATAACAACAACAACAACAACAACAACAACAATAATAATAATAATAATAATAATAATAATAATAATAATACACCCACTGGTTTTATAGAAAGGTGGAGAATAAAAGTAATGCTTTCCCCCCCAAAAATGTTATGTCTGCGAATTAATTAATTAATTCATAAATTTTGTTGGGTCTGAATTTTTATTTTATTTTTTTTTACCCTTTATCTAAGATGGTGAGAAGTTTGTGGGACACGGCCACCCCTGGCCACTCTCTGGCCACCCCACTGGCCACCTCGATGGCTTTTTTTGACAAAAAACGGCTCTGCGCGCAGAACTTTAGTTCTGCCCGACCGCCGTTTCCGCACAGACACATTTTACTGCAGCACACAACAAACTTTCCGCGGGAGCCACACACAGAAAGCGGGAGCAGAGCAGGAGCAGGAGCAGAGCAGGAGCAGACAGTTTGTCATGATACGCCGTCGCCAAGCAAGGACACCTTAGGAGGTGAGTTTTCTATGATCACTTTGGTCGGTTCTGGTCGAGTTTTCTTACTTGTTGACTGTGACTTTACTTCAGTTCTGAAG
>JAPQLA010000020.1:2212581-2237319 GCA_029822935.1 Naso vlamingii
GTGTGTGTGTGTGTGTGTGTGTGTGTGTGTGTGTGTGTGTGTGTGTGTGCGTGTGTGTGTTTGTGTGTGTGTTATTTAATCATCCATTTTCTTTGATGTCCTTGGAGGAAAATTTGGAGGTGAAGAAACTGGGGATAAGTTATGTCATCCAAACAATACTAAAATTACATAAAAGGATGAATGACAAAATCATAAGGTTTGTGTCACTAAGTTAGCTAAGAAGGCACTTCTCTGTTTCCCAGCAGTGTGGATTTTGCACGGTTATCATCTCTTTATGTCACTGGTGAGGATATTGACTGAGAGCAATCATGAAAGCACTTTTTGTGAAACATTCGAAACAACTCACACAATTGTTATACCTGAAATAACCACTAAATGGAGCAGACAAGAAATGCGTAAGGGGGTCCAACAGTAAATCAATTTTTACCAGTCAGTCTCTGAGGTTTTTAGACCTTTTGTAAGTGAATCTCGGTATGTCTTTAAAAACATGCCCAATATTTGGATCTGATCTCAGTATGTGCCAGTGCCTTGTTATACTAGCTTTCAGACCTTTTGGGGCTAAAAGTGGACACACATGACAAAGGGAGTGAACTATTATCTTTTGGCTTAGGACTCGACAGGTCTTTTCGACTAGTCCCTTTCGCCTTCTCCAAGCATTTATCCAGTTTTACTATAACCCCTTTCTACAAAGCGCTGATACATATCTTCAGCATGTTTAGTAAAGTCCTCCTCCTCATTACAGATCTGTCTCACCCTTAGAAACTGACTGTAGGGCAAAGTTGCTTGACACGAGGAATAATACAAAAAATTGTTCTTATCAGTTTGTTTTTGACACATCCGGGTGATTAATTTATCATCTCTTTTCTCTACAATAACATTCCAAAAAGAAATTTTGGTATCATGATGCAATAGTGTGAACTTAATAGAAGGGATTCTTGAGTTCATACACTTACTGGAGCTCGTCAAGTCCACCTGACCAACAGAAAAAATGTCATCAGTGAACCTGTACCATCCTTTTATACGCTCAAAAAAGGGGTTGTTATTCCAGACATAATCTTATTCAAACTTTCCCATATATAGACATGCCATTGGGCAACCAAAATTTTGGTTGTAAAACTGTTTCCCAAATTTAAAATACCATTTTTTGAGGACATGCTTAGCCATTTCCAAAATGAACTCAGTGGGAGGATCACATCTTTGTCTTTTTTCCAGGAAGTATTTCATTGTCTCAATAGCATCCTCTTGGTCAATTGATGTATATAATGCTGACACCTCCATTTTACGTAACAAATCCTCTGCGCTTATGTTGTCTCTGCAAGCTAATTTGTTGAGAAATGCGTGTGTCCTTTATGTATAATGGCAGACTATACACAAACTCTCTAATATGATGATCAAACTGTGACAAAGGCTTTGTCACTGATTGGATCTCAGAGACTGTAGGGAATCCTGGTGGATTAATCAGACTCTTATGTATCTTTGGAAGTAAATTGGTTTCACTGGATGACTTTGTATCAAATGCTTAAACTCATCTTCAGATACAGGGCTCTATTTTCGTGAATCAGGTGCAGCGTAGGCATAGCTGCACTAGATGCCACAAGTGGGTGTGGGGCATTACCGACAGCAGGCATGAATTTGCTCTTTGGTTTGAACCTTTTTCTTGTACAAATAGTTGTCTCTGTCTGTGTCACATGGCTCATGTAAACAGCTAAGTTCACCACAGCCTCTCCAGCATAAAATGCCTTAAGGCGTATTGATCTGAAAAATCTGAACAGTTCAACTTTAGTCATAAAAATATACCGAGATTCACTTAAAAAAGGTCTAAAAACCTCAGAGACTGTCTGGTAAAAACTGATTTAGTGTTGGACCCCTCTACACATTTCTTGTCTGCTCCACCTAGTGGTAATTACAGGTGTAACAACTGTGTGAGTTGTAATGCAATGATCAAGTCAAATGTTTTCTATCACCCTCATACAGGAAAGAGATACCAGGTCAGGGGTACAGTTACATGCAATACAAAGTATGTGATATATATGATAAAATGTCCATGTGGTTTATGCTACATTGGTAAGACCAATAGGGAATTGAAAACTAGAATAAGTGAGCATAAAAGCGCTATTAGGAGTAAAGATCAGAAGTCTCCCTTTGCCAGACATTTTAATATGTGTAAACATGAGGTGAGTGCCATGAGATTAATGGGCATTGAAGTGGTGAAACCTCCACCTAGAGGGGGAGATAGGGAAACCTTGACTCTTCAGAAAGAGAGTAGGTGGATTTTTGAATTAGATACTTTGTTTCCTAAAGAGCTAAATGAGTAAAATGACTTGCATCAGTATTTATGAAGAGGGTGAAATATGGAATGTATCTATCTATCTGTCTATCTGTCTGTCCATCTATCTATGGATTGTTGGTTCTTTCTAACTGCCTGTATTTCTGCCTGTACAGCTGCTATTTATTTATTAAGGTTAAACTGGGAGAACATGTTAATGTTCTTTACCAGTATGCTTTGATGCATTGTACTGAATATGTATTCACAGTGTATGCATTTTAGGGTGACACTGTCTTGTATTACGCTGAATCAGATGTTGACTGATTGAGAGATTTGGATCAGGTGTGGGGCCTATAGGAGGGGCCTCACAAACAAAAAGAGACTTTGGGCCCATTTCCCCTTATGCAGTCACTGAAGAAGGCTGGGCTGAAATGTTTGGCTGCTGTATGTCTATCATCATGTTCAAGAAAAGAAAATAAAGAAATGAAGATTATTCTTGGTTGCAGGCCTTACTTACACATTCAATGAGGTCTTTTTTTGACATGGCCCAGTACCGGGACAAACACCCTGTGGGTGAGCACATTGTTTTTTTAAAAAATGTTGAGTCTGAGCTTAACCTTACAGAGCTCTCTCTCCCTCGCAAAAGACCATCACACGTTTCCTTTACGTTAGTTCTCCTTTGCCTGTTGGCCCGAAAAGTTTATCAGTCGTCCTTGGGCTCATGACCAACCTTTCCACTAAATCTTGTGCAAGTCTGTGAATCCATTTGGAAGTTGTGTGTGTGCCTTTTTGCAGACCACTCCAATTGCCATGCCCCTGTTTAGCCAGTTGGCAAGATTTCAAGCACATACACACACACACACACACACACACAGAGACACACACACACCTCCATGCCAAATTTTTAGCCTCCTAAGGCAAAAGCTGTATCCCCAAAGTGGGGGGAATTTTTGTGGATTGACTGAAATGGCAACCTGTAGAGCTGCTGGTCATAGCTAAAAATACTCTGACATTATAAAAAAGTAATACTTCTTATATTGCAGTCTTTGAATTGCAGCAAAATAAGAAATTATCTTGACAGTTTATCGTCCTGGCTTTATGGACATGTTTTGGTTTGTTGTCTTTAAGACATATTATCGCTATACTGTAAAAGATTGTGGGAGCACATGGAGTCACATAATTAGAAGTTTGCAGATTTATTTTACAGCCTGACTCATATCACACACTTGCAGTTACAGTATTTTGCAAATAAGTGTGCACTTTCACACGCCTACTCATGGGATTAAAAGCTTCAGCTTCCTGCAAGCATACGATTGCACCTCATTTGCCACTGACCGCCACAAAATGTGTCTCCATGGAGACACTCAATCATTTCATTACAGTGCTGTTTGCTTTTCTAAGTAGCTCTTACCATTTCTTCCATTATCTTAAAATACCACCAGGGATCTATAGGGTGTTTTTCTGTAATCTGCACGTGTTTAATTCATGGCTGTGAAAATATACATTAAATGGTAAGTTTGAAGTTGTTTTAATGTATAATTTACATGAGATTATAAATTATTTGTGGTCTTTGCAAGCATTTTCCTCCTCCCTCCTGGCATTCTTCTTGCTGGGGAGGGAGGGAAAGCCATGACTGACAGCTCGCTTCATGCTCTGTAACTATGGCAGCTGACAAGGTCGTGTCAAATGAAATGATTGGTGAAGAGGAGTGTTTGGGGAAATATTCTCTCTCTCTCCCACTCTTTGTCTCTTTGCACTGATCACACTAAACATGTTCGACAGTCTCACCAGCACGCCGTTGTTGCATTATGTGAATGATAGGTGAATCTACTGTAGAGCAGATACAGCAGATGACCTATCAATCTATTTAGAGCTAAAAGAGACAAGATGAAAGACAGCTCTGTTCCTCAAGTCTGCATTTGTCTTCTCATAGAAGTTGTTGGCTTGTGTATGTGTGTGTATGAATGTGTTTGTGTGCAAGTTTTTCATATCAGAGAAATTATTTGAAGGGGGGCTTTGTCCTAGCATACCAATGCTGTTTCTTCTCTTCAAAGCTGCAGAGCTGTTCCTGAATATGGAGAGCTGTGAAGGTCAAACAGAGCAGCTGTTGCATCAGGGTTCTCATTTGTTATGCAGAGTTGGTTCTTAGGCTTGGCTCTGTAAATGACTGCTTTTCAAAAAGCTTCCTTTGATCTGCAATAGCATTTAATGGAGACAGTTAGGAGTCATTGAATGAACTACATAATTGATTAGGCTTTTTTTTCTTTCACTGTGGTAGTTCTGCATTTTGTTATTGACATGTTTGCCCATCAAATACTGCGCAACACAAGGAATCTACCAATTTGAATGTATACAACTAGTCTTTAATAAAATAGCAATGTGAAAAATTTTTTATATGAGAATGCATATAAAACAAGACTAGGCAAGTCTATTTATGGCTAGACCTGGAGATATGGAAGTTGGGGATATGTGTTGATGAATAATGTACAGCACTATCTGTGCATAATGAAGATTATCTTGTTGAACTCTAGGGGCTTTTTCATTAGTCTGGGTGCTGACGCAGACAAGTTCTGGAGCGCAAGTGGGTGTGGTCATCTTTTTTGGTAATTTTGTGAACATAAAAACAGGCACATGTGTGACGCAGTGGAAAAGTAGGAGGAATAGATCATGGTCAATCAGATAAGCTCATTCTCTTCAAGAACGCTGTGACGCACCATGTTGTCCATTTCAGCTGAAGGAGCAAACAGGTGCCAGCCAAACTCGAGGAAACTGACATACCTGTCCGGTAGGTTCAGGCTCGTAATTTATTTATAACAACACCACTTATTGGCTTCACTACAATTGTCATTATGGTGGTGGCAGCACTATTCTCTTGAAATAAAAACTACCTTTTCGGTGGGTAAACTTTATTTACCTGTGTCTGCAGTAAGAGATGTTCCCCCAAACAAAACTAGCTAAAGCTCAAGCACGGCAGTTCTTTTTGTTGCTGTCTGACACATTACTAATATCGATATTTGATTGATAAGTGAAATCACCACCACAATACACCTGTATGTGTGCAGTTTAGGACATCTGTCAGTTAATGCTTAAACTCCCCAAGACTCCAAACAAGCTCTCCTCTGGCTTGCACGTCAACACCGCTGCCACAATGCCACGACTGGTCTGTAAACACACACAGGGGCGGGGCAGCTGTGATTTTTCAGAACAATAAACACTGAAACATTTACATTCATCAATTGTTTTTAGTGAGTCATTATATAATCAAAGGTTTATGATATATGTGCAGTACAAAAATGGCTTGGTTGCAGGTCACATTACTTACACTCTGGATGATTAAGTTGTAATATACTGCCGTTTGTCATAATCTCTTTTCCTTTCTCCCTGACTTTCATGTTTGCATGTTAACAAGCCAGCAACATCCTAACAGCATGCTAACTTGCTAGAAGCATGCAAACATTGCTACATGATAGCAATGGTAATCATATTACTAGCATTCTATCTAACCGTCTTTGCTATCACAGTAGTATTGCAGCAATGTTACAGTGCTGCCATAGTTACATCACCCTGTCATGCTATGAGCTAAGCCTATTTTTGTTTCAGAAAAAAGTGCCGCTGCCACTAACTGCTTGTGCTTTGACACACAAACTACATTACGCGAACTGTTATTGTAATAATCATAGTTGTAATGTTACGGCAGGTGTCACGCACACATGGTGTTCATAATGTTTGCCATTTGTACAACGCATTATGAAAAGCGTCTTAATACAATACTTTCATTTAGCTAATCTTCATAAGTGAACACAACTTGGTATTTGAAGTGTAGAGGAAATTGCTGCTCTTCTTCTTATTATTGTTTCACGCCATTCGGCATCCAGCGCACTAATGCCACCCTCAGTTCTGGAGTGTGAATTGCTCTGCCACCTTACTCACATGTGCATGTTTCAATGACAGGGAGTCACTCAACCATGGAATCAGTCAGTCAATAGGCCCCTGACACGTTCCTCAGGCCATTCCCTTTGGGCCAAAAATGACATTTATTTAAAATGAACTTTGTCACACTGTGCTTCTGAGTTGTACTGCTCTGTCACAGTCCTCTGAGATGATGGGACTGACACCTCGGTTAAAATCAGGTCAGAAAAGGTGAACAGATACAGAAAAGGTGTACACATAGTACTACTCCATCAGTTTAAATGTTGCTGTGAGCTCAAACAGCAGCATTTTGTTTTTATACCAAAACCACAATGAGGGATGCAGCCTTAAAAATTCAGTGACCCATCCAGCCGAGACAACAGGCATGAGTCGCCCTCTTTTCACATGATTGATTGAAAAAAGAGCTTTAAACTATGGTTATGTTTCGGTCACAGACATCAACCAGCAACAGCCTCTAACTAGAAACAACAAGGAGTCAGTGGAGCAGCAGTCAGAGGAGGACTAACAAATACTCTAGAACTAGCCCTGGGACTGAGTGTTGAATTGCTGTGGTGGTGTCAGGCCATAGTTAGAAGCGCTTTCAAATGGACTCACACTTTACTGATCCCTAACTCAAACATGCATTCATGCATTAAACACGAACTATTGCTCTGTTCTCTTCTACTGATCACATTAATATCCATGACACATTGAGTACAAAGTAGGTTATGTAATTTACAGTTTATGACTTTTTCTTACTATAAGTTGCAGTAGATCATCAAGAAATATGCAAAATGATGTGACGATATGTGACTGAATATTTATTTTTTTCTTGCTTTTGCTTAAATGATGAATGCAACATGTCCATATTCGGTCTACAATGGTCCAGTAGAATCTAATAATTCTTGAAAATATCACGTGACATTGTTTTGTCAACATTTGGCCCATGTATAAATATCACAATTATTTTCAGCATTATAGGGGAGAGTTATACTTTTGTCGATGTGAGTGCTGAGACTGTAGATTCTTGAAGGGTGTGCTTAACAATGTAAGCTGGAGTTGGAGCTGGAATTGCATATATGAAGTTACCTTTAGTAATGAAGCAAGGTAGATTATGTCATCAGCCACCACAGGCTATTTGTGGCTATGAGTCACTATTATGATGAAGAGTTGAGAGGCACAAAAAAATCAGCTGTCAAACATTAAGTGGCATATTGACATGAGCCTCTAAATAGGCCAGATCATTTTAGGGCTGAAGTAGTTGTCATTAGCTATTGAACCCTAAACACAACCAGGTCACCAGGTTTTGACAACTGTTTTTAAGTTTGACATTTTTTTCTCTCTCTTTTAATTTAGTGTTTAATAGTAGTCATGAAGGGCAGTACACAGTGTTGACTCTTAGAATGACTTGTATTACAAAGTGAGATGAATGGGTTAGCAAGGTATGTTGAGCCAAAAGCCCAGAGTTTTCCATGTTACTATGGTGTCTCTCTTTTAAACTGGTTTGATCACTGTGGTAACTCGTGTTGTAGACTTAACTTGCTCTGGCCCGGGTTATGTTCAGAGTTTCAAAATTGAAATAGCCTAAAAGTGCCTTTCACTAAACAACTTTGTTTAAAACAGAGATGCACACTGTTTGAGCTGAAGGAGTATGTTATATATGCAGACTTGTTGAACCATAACACTGCATTAGTGATGCCACCAGTGATGAAGGATGATACACAAACTCTGATCCTTAGAATAACTTGTACAACAAAGTGAGAACAATGGGTTAGCGAGGTATGTTGAGCTGAAAGTCAGAGTTTTCAGAGTTTTGGAGGGAGTATGTTATATATGCAGACTTATGAAAGAAGCTCCGAGGCATGGAGAAGGAAGATTTACCAAGCTTTGGATACAAACAACTGAACAGATGCAGCCACCTCGAATTTCCTGTTGTTGCAACTGCATACATAAAGTTTTGAATCAAGTGTTTTCACCAAGAATTTGAAAACCTTAAGGGGAAATAAATTTTGCAGTGTAAAATTGGTCTGTAAACACAGGACAAACAAAATGCACGAATAATGTAGTTTGCAATGTAGTATTAATAACGATTGTAATGTAGGCAGAACGGTATGTAAACAGCAGCCGCCTCTAGCAATGAGTGCTTTGTTTGACTGCTCCCAAGAATAGGTCCAGGCCCCTTAGCTCCACAGCCACTTATTACAGCTAAGTTAGCATCCCAAGAAAACTCCCTCCCTGACCATTCACTTGGATAACATTAACACTACATTATTTGGAAGCTAAACTGTAGACAGTTGACCACTTTACTTGGCCTTAAGGCGAGTTTATTGTTAACCCTCACATTATAATGCAGTAAATCTTTATTTTTCTCCGCTAACAAGTGGAGTTAACGAACCATGTATGGTTAGCAGAGCTTGCTAACCATCCAGTGCCTTCGTTAGCATCTTTATCACAGCAGGGTTTAAAGGCTTGAGGCTTACCAAAGGCTAATCCATTTGCTGGCTGGCTAACAAGCTCCGTTAAACAAGCCATGTAATGTTTTGGTGAGCACCCATCTTAGCATCGTACATCGCTTGTAAGTCTAGCTTGCTAACCGGCCAGCTACTGAATTAGCCTTGCCTCTAGCATCACCCCGCTATGATGCCAATAGGAGTAAGTAAAACAAGCATACATTCACAGCATCATGAAACAATATAAGAATTTCACTTGGCGAAAAAAACTGGGCCAAATTTTCTTGACGGTCTGTTTTCACAATTAACCACACAGCAAGACATGTTATTTTTCCAATGTATCCATGAAAATATTTTAAAAAAGGGACCAACACGTCCAAGATGTAAAAATTGGTGAATTCGCTAGCTAATGTTAGCAGCCAAAGGAGACAGCCGGCTCCTGGCTAGCTATCACTCAAAGTGTCCTCGGCCTAACTTATGCAGAACTTTAAGCCTAAATATGAAAAAAATGAGTTATAGAAATTCACCCCCTTTCACAGTTTTCATGAAAGGGGAAAGAGGGTACAAACAAAAAAAACTTTTGGTTAGTCATTGTAACCTGGACTCTTATGGGAATTCGCTCACGTTTGTGGCCAGCCTCTAGTGGTCAGTCAAGGAACTGCTGGTTTTTGCACCTCCTGGTTAGCTTCAAGGCGGAAGTCGAATGATTTTTGCTTGGTTTGTACACATGGATTTAATCTAGCAAAACTGTTGATGCTAAATGCAAACACTGTTTTATCAACAGGTTATGTAAGTTGTTTGGAATTAATAAAAAGTGTAGTTTGTCTTAATCCGGAATCACCTACTTAAGCAACCTCACAGTTCACTTGATATTTTGCAGATTGTGAGATTTGGGAGCACTACTGGCCACTACAACAAGAAATTTACTTTACATGGTAAGTAGTTGGTGAGGGTCTAACGAGGTCTAACGATTTTTTTTTTTCAAATCTATGGGTGGAGGAAGTGTAAAATTTAAATTACAAAGACCTATGGGCTGAGGTTGTTCACATTTTACAAGCCAACACTGTCTCTTTAATGAAATGCTTCTCTGAAATACTTCTTTAATCTTCTAAGTCAATTTACATGTAAACATGTGAAATAGAAAATAAAGAAAATAGTTATGAGGTTTTCATTTGCCAACAGTAAAAGTCATCAGGCTAAAGTCCACTGAAATGTGCATGGCTGTAACAGAAGGTCAGCAGTTAAATGAACTTCTCTTTTCCTTGAGAATCCTTCATCTGCATTGAGCCAAAAGTAATGAAAGTATGGTGGAGCACTGAAGATTGATGCCAGGGAACTCCCAGACCTTTTTCCTCTGCTTTTTACCCTCTTTTCTTCATTTGTGTACAAACACTTTCATTTGTTTCTCTGCCATTGCCTCTGTGTCTTGATCTCCTCATTGTGTCTCTCTTACATCCTCTCTGAGACACTTCCTCTAATTGCCTCAGTCTGAGCATCTCTCTCACCACTTTCTCCTCTTTATGCTGCCCTCTTTTCTTGAACCGGCTTTATAAAACAAAAGTAGCTACTCTGTTAAGCAAGGACCATTCAGTAATCACTCAGTCATCTGTGACTTATTCAAAGATGACCTGATCTGGCATTTAGCTAATTAAATGGTAATCAACAGTATCACACAATAATTATGTTCTTGTGTAGTTGTATTGGTGTAGGTATTAACATACTGCAAGTGTCTTTGCATACTTGTTAACTTATTAATTACTGAAATGGAACTCTGATAAAAGATGAACTGGAGCATTGAGGAGGTCAGGAGACAACAGATGTCTTACACCGAAGCACGTACTGCCGAACTTGATGGATCAAGGAAACAAAATAATCAGCAAACACAAATGTCAACAAGTAACAAGAGAAATGCCAAGATGTAAGGCTGTTCTTTGTGGGAGCCTCTAATTCCTCACATGGCATCTATCCCAAGCTACATGTACACATAGGTACTCTTGAATCATCTATACAGTGCTGTAAGTTAACTTTATTTGACCTAGCAGTGGTGCTACAGAGGCTGATAGTTTTGTGGCACATGGTAAAAAAAGAATTGTAGCACAAGAGTTAGGATGCATCTCTAAAATCTCTAACAACAACACAACCCAAATTACTGCTGTTCATCAAACAGGTATGTTGTGGCAGAGGAAATGAATGTTGCATAAAGGGCACACAAAATCCGAAATTAACTTAATAGCTTACCAGCCAAATGTTGGGTAGATGAAAAATTCTACCCACAATCTTTTCTTTTTTACCACCAAAAAAGAATGTGTGTGTGTATATATGCCTTTTCGTTTTGCGTATCATACATACATAGTAAAACATTGTGTATGTGGATAAAAACAGCGGTCAAAGCAGATCATTGGGGGGGGGGGGGGGCATTTTGAGTAGCACAGTGCAAGAAAGCAAAGTGCTACAATGTTAAAAAAAAAAAAAACCCCAAAAACAGCCTATGTTAGTTAACGTGTATACATTGAAGTAAACATGTTCTCACCGCCACACCACCAGCAGGAAGCTGCTGCATTGCTGGATTTGTTGTGAACTGTCTGTATTTGAAAGTTTTTGTGTCTCTCTAAACATGCACGTAAGTTGTTTCACGGCGTGCACTTCATGGAGAGGCTGAGACTGAACCCATAGGAACTTGGTGCATGTGACGTGGACGTTTTTTGGAGTACAGTTTAACAAGTATTTGATAAAAGGAGGTGGTGCCCTATTAATGATTTTAAATTTATCACGTTAATGCTGCACACACTAGACTCATGAACAATGTGTGTAGATGAAAGAGAGAGAAAGTTACCTGTTACTTCTCACATTCCTTTCTCACATCATTAGCATTTCAGTGTTTAGTACCTTTAATATCAAAATATGTTGAGCTGTGCTCCAAGTACATGGGAATGATAATGCTACTATATGAATGTAAACCAGCCAGTTACATTAATGAGGGAACTGTGATGCTTTCACACACAATGTAAGAATACAAGTTTGTACTGTAAAATGGATGAAACTCTCTGTTTTTTTTTTTTTTGAAAGGTACTAATTCCATTTTAAAGGAATGTAGTAATTGCCCCTAGGCAAACAAGTTCTGGTATTTACATGCATTTATTGTTTCTCAAGCTTACCATTCGCAGACTTTAAATTAATAATTGCTTTTCTATGCAGCTCAACTATAGTGGACCAAAGTGAGGGTGACTACCACTTATTAAATGTCTTTTTGATAAATTGTAAAACCACCTCCAAAATTCTCTGGATGTGTATAACTCAGAGTTTTTACTAAACCAGCTTTGTGAAACAGGCCCTAGGTTCAGTGAAAACTCTGAGTCTGTTAATCCTGAAATGAGGTTAAATTTGGGTTTTCTGTTTCATAAAGTGAGGTAGGTCAAACCTGAGAAGGAGTGACTCCAGCTTGTTTAACAAAGAGAGGTAAGTTAAGCTCTGAGTCAATTGCTATGGTAACTAAAGCTGTGAAGCTAACCTGGTCATTGGCAGGTTTTCTTTAACAAACCTCAAGTTTCTCTCTGAGTCTCTCTGTCTCCTCCCTCTTTCAGCACAAGAGGGATTGTTGCAATGCCTATGCACCTCTATTGTTTTCAGGTAGCGGTGATGTCAGCGAGCTCCAGCTCTCAGGACTGCACCCTTCATCATAATATTGCTTTTTACCATTGTATATGATTGTAATGAAATGAGAAGCATGGGGGACCCGTGGGAAAGCTCTGCAACAAGGAGCATAAACGATGCACTAATTATTTAAGAATGTAGTCATATTGCACACCAAATTAAACAGGAAAAACTCGGCTACAAGCACATATAAGCCCTTTCTACACATGCCAAACACAACTTTGACACCAAGCAAATTAATTATCAAAGATCAAAATCCGTATAGCGCCACCTAGTCAACGCACTCACCGCATTTTTCTACCGCTAGCGCTGTGTTACTTCATGCTACACACACAAACAAGGGCTTATAAGAAAGCTGAGACTCCGATGAGTCCGCTGATACCAATTGCGTCGCCAAAACCCATTTGACCAACAGCCGAAGAGGAGCAAAAGTAACCACAGCCAATGTCTTACATTATGTCTTACATTTTGTCTTACCTTTGCTGCTTTGGAATGAAATGTCGGATTTGAGAGCAGGAAACAATGGTTTTAATGAGTCCAACATGGCTCCTTTGCTTAGAAATCATCATGAGTTCATAACAGCAGTAACTTTCGGTGGGGGAGGGGTTTTGTTAGTATGGAGGAAGCGACCTTGAAGCTACCTTTGATTGGCTCACACTGCATTCTCTTCCTTACAACTAGCCAATGGTACTTCTGATCTGCATTTGGGCACTGACCCTCGATCTGTTGGCTCTAATGATTGGATAGAGGTGTCAATCACTTGTCTACCATTTTGGACTGCAGAGTTACAACGAGAAGATGGCGCCACCATGTGGACAACATGCTTTTAAAAGGATTTAAAGGGCCATTTTACCTGATTAATGTGTACTAAAACATCTGTAACTTTGCTTTGCTTCACTTTATCTTCATCAAATTTGGCATAGATAATATTTAGATTTTTAATGTGGGTTTTGTTAGAATTTGAGCTATAATTCTGTCATTTCAAAGGGGATATTCATTCTTAAAGTGTATTTTTTGTTTGGGTGAAAATTAAATATATTTGAAAATATGCATATAAAGAATAAATAAAAATATATATACTGATACTTGAACATCTAAACAAATTTCACAAATATTCCCTTTATTATGACACCAAAAATGATTAAAATAGACCTCGTAGTTGCAGAGATATGCTGTATTCATTATGGGCACGTAATTTTCGAGCAGAGGCCTAAAAAAGAGGCTGTTTCTTAATAGATGTGCTAAAAAGTTGAACTTCTCTTATAAATGTGTGTTGTTGTTTGTTTTAAATTTATTCAACATTCTTTATGTTTATTGCTTTGAGCTGTCCATTCTTTAAGTTGTCTACAGAAAAGCTGATTCTGATTTTGAGAAGACACAAAGATCCTATGGACGGGGAATTTCTGTGTGGGGTTGGTGTGTGTTGGTGGAGGTTGGGTGGATGTCAGGGACAGTGATGGGACTATATTTGGGAAATTTGCCAGTAATACATATAAAATGATGGAGAGAGTCTTTGATACCAGTCTAAAGGAGCACACACACAGACACTGCTCACTGAATGCAAATACAATATTTAACACGTTCGTCACAGAAAATGAGCCAAGGCCATTAGGTTGGAGTTTGAACACCTAGTATAAGCCATCATATTTTCCAGATACAATTTATGTCTTTCCCTAAAAGGGCAATCGTTTGCCAGTCAGCGTCATTAAATAAAAATTAAAACCTGACACACATTTATTATGAAAAATCCATTTTACCTTTGTTATCGTAAGGACTTTAAAGGTGCTTTCCTGTTTGATAATGCATTCTTAGACAACTTACTTTAAGAGTCACTGATAAAAAGTTTCTCTTTTTATTTTTGGTTATGTTTTGTGTTTTAAGACAGGTGTGATGAAAGCTTGCACTGTAAAATGAACCCTTTAAAGGAGTTGTTTGGTATATTTCTCTACTATCCTGCTCATGCTTCCTTTTTTCTTACCCTTGCTGTGACTCCAGGTGGTTTGAACCTGTACTTATTTAAATAAACCATCTCGTAAAGGGACAAGGTTTCACTGAATAATGGCCCATAAGTTTGACTGTAGTTTCGGGGCATTTGGTTATACCTCACTGTGTTTTCTTTTACCCCTAGTGGTTATTGATTGGGCAGTTCATTTGCCCATTCATAGTGGACTTTGATGATAGAGTGTGTAAAAGGGATTGTTAAACCTGATGACATATCAAGACACGAGCTAGGAGGTTTTATATGGCTGATTTCCAGTCACATAACACAAGCGTGCGCGCGTGTGCACACGCACACACACACACACACACACACACACACACACACACACACAGTTCATGCTCATGATCTCAGCCCTGGTGAGCTTTATTGATGCTGTTTAGGAGCTGCATTGAACCCAGAGCTGGATTAACTGTGCAAAACACAACCACAGACACACAATCAAACCTTCAGTATCTCCAAGTTTACACATACTCACCACAACCAAAAAACATGAATTTATGTTGTGGGCATATGCTCACACACACACACACACACACACACACACACACACACACACACACACACACACACACAGAGTTTCATCCATTTTACAGTACAAACTTGTATTCTTACATTGTGTGTGAAAGCATCACAGTACCCTGCAGTGCTTTTAGTCTTCATAATTGTGTGCTCGGAGGCTTTGATCAATCACTTAGCCCAAGAAGCTTTTAACCACATTTATCACATTTTCTTATATACCAAGCACTAATGTAACATCCATTACCTGGAGTCAAATGAGCAATCTTAATATGACCCAGGTGGCCTATATCAGGCTTTTTACACGCACTGCCTGGGTTAGTATCAGTGTGGATCACGAATGTCTATACCTTCTGCTGGCTTATAATCCTCAGTAAGAGCGTATTTCCTGGTAAAATATGTTGAATTTTGATACACTGATAATATAGATAGACATAGATATAGATATATATATATATATATTTTATTGTCCCAATAGGGAAATTTGTCTTGGACTTAGAAGCTGCACAAATATTGCTGCCTTACAATAATACATTTAAATAGCAAATAAAATGTTCCATCATCTTTATCTTACATGTTTTTAGTTGTATCTAATGATAAATTCTCTGATACAAAAGTATGATACTTTCTAATGAGGTTATGTTAGTAGTATACTCATTTTCAGTTGGGGCCCATGCTTAATTGCCATGTACAATTCACTTGAACACTGTTTCAAAAATCAACACTCTCTTAAGTTAATTATAACAAGCAATGCACTGCGGCAGGAAATCAAATACATGCAAGCTAAACAGGGGTTTGGCTTTAAGCTCATTATGTGCTAGATTTGACGTTTCCTATTGCCTTTACCTCAGGAGGTATTTTTGATTTCAAGAAAAATGTTTTAATGGAACCTTTCCAGAAACTATTGTTTGAAAAGTGGCTAATTCAAGTACAGAAATAAATGTAAATTAAATTGTGTAAATTAGGAGTTCATGCATTTGAAATCCAGGTAACATCATGACATACAGACAGGTGTGTGATGTCCAGGGTGGCCCAATGGCGGGTGAGGTTCTGCACAGCTCTGGAGGTCTGAATCTTGACTAGGACCTGGACAAAAAGGATTTGCAGGAACCAGGACCCAACATAGACTGCATGCAGATGCAACATGCCAGAGATCAGGTAGGATTTGTTTTGACTGGTACACCACAGTTATCTATAAACCTCATTCCAGTTCAGGATGAAATCCCCCCATTAACAGTCTAGCTGCAATGACCAGCAAACCTCATCTTTGAGCTCTGTATGGATTGAATTAGAAGCCAAAAACATTGAATCAACAATTTCTAATTGCTGCCTAATCTAAAATCTTTTGTAATTAAGTAATTATGATACAACTCATTATACACAAAGATGCATAGTGTGTCATGTCACACAGCTGATCTGACTTAAACCAATATGTTGCGTTTATGAAGAGGCGATTAGTTTGATCGAATATAAAGAGCCTGTGAAAGCATTGTCTCACATTAATAAGAATCCCTAAGCTAACTGTCAAGCAAAGTGAGTGTGAAGAAGAAATACACATTATTCAAATCAACTGGATAAACCTGTTTCATTTCACTTGCAGTGGTACTTGGTGCTGTGACCTGCCTTAATGTTATAGATAGGATTGTTTGTACACAACCTTTTGCTCTTCTCATGATCTTTTCTGATGCATGTGTTGTGAAAACATGCTTAAACTCAATAAATGTCTAAGTGCTCTTTCCGAATTTGATGGATTTGTTCCTATTGCTTTTCATGATTTTAATATATGTTGTGCACAAAAGTACTTCAGAATTCCTTCAACATAACTTGAAACAACCTTCTACTGTGAAAAGCTGTGCTGCATTAAATGTAAGAAGTTTGCCACCAGCAACTGCAAAAGAGAGAAATATCATACATATCCTAAAGCCAGACCTGAGCTCTTCAGCTTTGAAGGGCTCTCTTTTGAATTGTGCCTGGAGGTCTGTATCAGTGACAGTTTTCTACCCTCACATATGCCTGAAGTGGGCCGATAGTTTAAAAATTCAAAATCATTAAACATTAAGTTTTATTCCTTTTCCCCTTTATAGTTTGTTTCACCATTACGGTTTGAGTCTGATGTTAGTAAGTTGTCTTGCAAATATCTCTCTGGCAGCACAGTGGTTAGAGTTAGTGGTTAGCACTATCGCCTCACAACTAGAGGGTCCTGGGTTTTATTTTTTTGGTCAGAACCTTTTTATGTGTGAATTTTGTGCGTTCTCTCTGGGTCCACTGGTTTCCCCTACCATCAAAATCGTGTATAAATAAATGAATTCTCCTTTCGCGCCCTTGACAACGGCACTGATGTAGATCTGATGTTGGTTGCCATGTGCTCTTAACTGGCTTTCAAATGTTCCTCAGAGATGGGTTAAATGCAGAGAACCAGTTTTACTACATTTAACTGAGTAAGACAGTACACTCACCGGCTATTTTATTAGGTACACCCGCTCAACTGCTTGTTAACGCAAATATCTAATCAGCCAATCACATGGCAGCAACTCAATGCATTTAGGCATGTGGACATAGTCAAGATAACCTGCTGAAGTTCAAACCGAGCATCAGAATGGGGAGGAAAGGTGATTTAAGTGACTTAAAACGTGGCATGGTTTTTGGTTCTAGACGGGCTGGTCTGAGTATTTCAGAAACTGCTGATCTACTGGGATTTTCACGCACAACCATCTCTAGGGTTTACAGAGAATGGTCCAAAAAGAGAAAATGTCCAGTAAGCGGCATTTCTCTGGGCAAAAATGCCTTGTCAATGCCAGAGGTCAGAGGAGAATGGCCAGGCTGGTTCGAGATGATAGAAAGGCAACAGCAACTCAAATAACCACCCGTTACAACCAAGAAGACCATCTCTGAACGCGCAACACGCCGAACCTCGACACGCCGAACCTCTCTATTAAAGTGGCCGGTGAGTGTATGTGACAATTGTAACTTCTCAAGTTGAAAAGTCCATAGAGATTGTATTTGCAATGATTTTTATATTTTGATATCTAGGAAAAAAAGGTAGAGCCTGCACACTTACTCCACGCCAAAAAACAGTGCATGTGACAACGATTAAATAACACTTGGATCTTCATCAGGTCAGAATGCTCAAACCATGGGAGCCCCACCCATAATTATAACATTACACTCTAATGTGCTAACAAGCTGCGTGACAGCAGGTGTGGTTAACCATTTTAAAATTTACAAGGTGTTAAACATTCAAAAACCATGAGTACGAAATCCTACACAGAGAAAACTGTAGTGGCTCAGAAATGAAAACCCACTCTGATATAATACAATAAACCTCTTCAGAATAAGAAATATACAAGCTCAGAATGAATAATATGCAAAAACAGCAAATGTCACTCATATATGAAACATCTACAAAATCTGCAACACCAAAATACATTAAATGACATTTAATAAATACATAGTAGAAAAACACAGCAGAAATAAGAGAAGTTCTTTAAAAATTCATATAAACATACAATAAACCCACCAGTGGGTATCAACATTCCTCTGATGGTGAATAAGATAATATTGCAACAATAAAACGAACCTGTTGCATTCAAAATTGGAAGTTTTTAAATTATATCTGTCAGGGGCTTATAATACAGTTCATTAATTATCATGATACTGACACCATTTTTTAATTTTAGAGAAAATGTTTAATCTCATACTCTTGATTTAAACCTTTTGGTGCAAGAGTTTGGAGAGCGAAAATATAAAAACTTTCTCTTTTATGTAAGAGGGTATTTAAATCGCCTCCTCTTCTTGGATTTGTGACATGCTCAATGCCGATGTATCTAAGAGAGGCCATTGGGTGATTTGCCTCTCTGCAAATGCATCGCCACCGGGCTGTGCTGATCTTGAGTCCTAATGTTACGTCTGTGTTCTGCTATTCTGGTTTTCAGTGCTCTTTGAGTTTTGGAAACGGTATGTGGATGACATTTTCATGATTTATGAGGGTACGGTTGATAGCTTTTCCCAGTTCCATGAGTATCTCAATTGTAGACATGAACATTGACACTGGTTCTTGATTGCACTTATCTAGTCTGTTCATATTTCTATCACCCAATTCACTGCCGATTAATGACTGAACACAAAGGTTAAGAGTGTGGCTGGAGTACCCCAAGAACATTCCCAATCAGCCATTCCGATTGACACTACATCTACTCAAATGGGAAGGTTGTATAATATCAAGATCAGCAACCCTACAGGATGCTTGAAGTACAGGTCTGAAAGGTGCCCTTAAGCACTGGGTCACCCTACCAACACTGACTTAGCTGCTATAGAAAGGCAGTATCAGCCTATTAAATGCCAAATTGCACATAAGCAAAAAAGCCATCATACCTTTAAGGTTCTTTAAATACCTGGAGGACTCTGCTGGTCGAGGTATCCCCATCTTTTTAGAAAATATTTCTTTAAAAATTCAATTACTTCTGTGATCTCTTGAGCAAGAGTTTGTTTGACTTTGGAATAAATAGTTTGCTGAAAAAGTCTGAACTCAAGATCTACTAACTTTTTTCAGAGCATTTTTCTTGATTTTTTCATCGACTGAGGAATACCTTGAGATGTCGAAAGCTTCCAAAGGGTTAGGGTTTAGCGTCAGGTATGACCATAGAGAGGATGGTGATTCAGCCACAGCAAGTTAATTTTTTGTTACCATCGAGAACCTTCACAAACTGGTACAACAGCAAGTTAGTGCTTGTGTTCGTCCCAGTCAGCTAGCCAGCCAGTCACACTCACAGACACCACTGTGAGCAGGCTGGAGTTCTCTCAATGGACCAGTCTTGAAGAGGCTTTTATTTCCTTTTGACTGATGGTTTGTTTAAATATCACGACACAGTTGTCCATTATAGAACTATGGGGATCTTATGGTAATTTGCCTTGTCCTTCTGTGTTGCATACTGAATTGGCATATCTAGCAAGTCATGTATCATGTACTTCCTGGCAGGGGTGGGTTTTTTTGTTCTGGGCCTTCTAATAAATGGCTGGTTTATTCACACACCTACTGTCCAAAAAAACAAAGAATTAATTAAAGGCAGTAAGAGGCATCTGATATTTTCTAGATCCACTCAGTCCTTTTCAACTCACACTTGCTTTACAGTAAGGGAGAGTTGCCGTAATGGTTGCAAAGACTCAAACAGAAGACAAAGAGACAAAACAAGGTTTGAATGTCAGAATGTATAACATGCAGTATGGGGGGATTGCACAAACTGTCGTCCTTCTGCTCACGAACTTTTGTCAGTTTGGCTGTTGGTTTGATTGTCAGGTCTTTTTTTCTTTTTAAAAACATGTCTAATGATATGATTTGGAAATATCTGGTCAATTCAAGTAAACAAACAAGCTATCAAGCTAATTTTTCAAAAGCAGATCATCTTCATGTCACAGACATACCATAATAATTAAATTGTAATTTTAAGAATAATTTTGCCAGCATTTTCCTTTATTTTCACTTTTATTTCTTGAAATTCCCCTAGAAGCCCCCAAAGGGCCCAGGGATTTTACTTTGAAAATAATGGGCCAAGACAATAAACTGTTGTATTTGTTTTATGCTTCTCAAAAACATAAATCACCAAAGAGTGAGGGACTACAACAGGTTAAGTAAACTGCCTATTTTTTGAGGTTACTGTTATTGCTTTGCTGTTTTTTTGTTTTTAATAAAAAATGAATCTCTAGTGAAGTGCTCTTTGAAAACATGCTTGTTCAGAGTTAAGAAAAATAACCACAACCATAGGTTGTTCTTGAATGCCAGGGAACATCTTCTTCATCACCAAAGGAGCAAGTTGATAAGTCCAGTAGGAAGAACGGTCAAAACGCCATTTCCTCTGAGAAATTCTGACTTTTATTCAGTCTTTTTCTGCAATAGCTGCATTTATTGCTGTATTTACTCTACCAATGTTAACGTTAGCACTCGTTGCTTTGGGAGCTGCCGTTAGTGTTTAGGAAGCATCTCAGTCCATGATTAGCTGGTTTCTTTGTCAATAACTAGAGCTCAGTCCCTGATTGGCCGTACATATTCTCATTATTTTAAATTGTTATTGGTGGCTGGAAGTCCAGACTGATGCGTAGAGCAAGACAGAACTGTTAAGCTCACGTGATGAGGATGGTTTATTGTACTGAACACGGCACTTTCTGGGGTGCTCAGCAATTCACTGGCCGAGTGTGAAGTTGACTTAAATGAATCTTAGAAAGAAATCAAAGGACACAGCCATTGTAAAAAACAGAGTGGCGTTACAAACCTGACTGAGACAGAAGCTTCTCAGCAATAAAGTAATTGTAGTAGCATGGGCGGAGTTTATGGTCGGGACATGTCTTGACCCCTTTTCAGATGGGCTAAATTGTCCCTACGACTTTTGACATGCATTAAACATTAAAATGTCCTATTTTTTTAAAGTAGTTCAAGTAGTTCCTTCAACCTCTCAGGCTCTTTCTTCTTTTGTTTTATTTGGGGAGCCAGGTGTCAGTGTGTCCATAAGTCAATCAGAGCCAGTCTGGAAGTGTGAACAGGCCTTCGTCAGACATGTGCCAAAAGCTGGCTGTGATCATGTAAACTTTGTTGGAGCTGTTCTTTGTTTTTGTTTTTGTTTTTTTTGTTGTTGTTTTTTTGGGGGGGTATTTGTTTTGAGTTAAGGCACATGCAGTTCTGAGGTCTGTTTCATAAAAGAGGTTCAACAAACTCTGAGTCTAACTCTGAACTCTGAACTGAGTTAATTTACTCTTCGTTTTGAAACTCTGAATTTATGGTTCCAGAAACACTGATTTGAGTTAGTTCACTTTGACACTGAGTAAGTTCACTCTGTGTTACACACGCGCACCACAACAATAAAAAGCCGACATTATGGGAGCATCTATGCTACAATTCACCAGGTCAGCAGTGGACAAAAAGAGTTCCACCTACTTTTCTCCTGAGGAATTACAAATCTGCATGCAACTTCAATTTCAATTTTTCAATTTTATTTATTTAAAGGGACAGTGCATATTAATGAACATTTAAGCGTCACATCCATGTAAATATGCCAGAGTCAGCCATAAGGCTAATTTTCATCTGTAGTCCCTGGCAGGTCTTAACAAAGGTCATAACAATAGGTAGAAAGAGATAACAAAAGAAACAATAATGCAATACACCACAATAGCATCAGTTATACAACATAGCACAAATCAGTGTATTAAAGTGCTATTCATTGCAATAGAGTGCTATACCTGGTGTGGGACCATACAGTTGTCCAACTGTATGGTCCCACAGTAAGGTTCCTCACTAAAGTGCAGATTCAAGGGATACACACACACTCAAACCACTTAAACATGTGTATACACACATACACACCCACACGCACATGTATGAACACACAGGCATACACACACACACACAAAGAGTAATGGATTCCATTCATGATGACAGACCTGGTGTGTCTTGAGCCATCGTTTAAGATGGGTTTTAAATGTGGGGTAAGTTGGGCATTTCCTTATTGCAACCGGCATGTTGTTCCAGATCTTACTACCCTTAACTGACAGCACAGATTGACCAAATTTGGTATGTCTATGAGGAATCACACAGTTTCTTGTGGTGGCTCTGGTCACAGTTCTGCCACTATCGGTAGATTTCAGTTTAATATATTCACCTCATGGAGGTGGAGCAAGTCCACGAAAATCTTATAGAACAGGCAAATTTAAACTTTTTGAAATTTTCAAAACGTAGGAGGTTATGTTTCTGAAGTATGTGACAGTGGTGAAAAGAAAACAGTTTTCTATCGAAGACTTTTATGGCTTTCTTAAAAAGCGATTCTGTTGGTTTGAGGGTTGTTGCATTTGTAAGTGACACGTTTGTAAAACAGTATTCAATATGAGAAAAAATCATTGACTGAAGAAACATCCTGGTATCTGTAGGAATTGAAAAGAGTTTTTTGAATAGGGTCTGAATTAACTACATCTTATGAGAGCTTACAGGTGAATGAACGTTACAATCTGACGTGTAAAATGTTGAAACACCTTGTTTTTGAACTTTGAAATGTCTTGTCTTGTTTTCAGTGTTTCTGAGGGTAATTCTTGCAAGAATGTGGTAATCTTGATGAGATAAGATGATCGGATGAGTTGTACAGCAATAGTATATAACACCCAGAAAACCTGACACTCAACAGAGAACACTCGTAGAGGTCTTCTCTCCATGCTGCATGATTAAAAAGATCTGACATCACACTGTGTTTGTCTTCTTCTAAGACATGGTAACTCTCAATTTCAACAGGTAAAATTTCCCTGACATATCATTTTCTGGTAGTGATGGTCTAATTTGCCTGAAATGATTAAGATTAAATTCGATGATTTTTGATATTTTTTGACATGGTTTTCAAAAGACAATGTGGGATCCAGTGTAACACCAAGGTATGCGCACGTACAGCAAGTATGGACATATTTTTAGGAGGAAAAAAGTAACACTGCTGCAGCAGAAAAGAGAGAGAATTGGCATTTGAGAAAACTGCTGTTTGAGTAAATGCATAAGTTTGAATGTAATCTATTAATTTAATATTTAATCACACTCACTTAAAATATGAGCCTCCAGGTGAAAACTGAATGGTATATAACCTAAAATTAATTTTCATTTAGGATGTAGGTGAAAAGCGAACTTGGAAGCAGTTGAAATGAAATATAAGAACAGAATTTAAACAGGTAAGGCTCAGGCGTAACAGGCTCATGGTGGTACCTCACTTTAATCAAATTTATTAACAAAATAAAAATTAGTGAATATTTCAATGTGCAGCTTTATCCTCAACATAATGCTGTTTTAAAATACGTCCCTCCACCGTTATCCCATTTAGTTAATTAATTAGGCCTAAATAAATTAACATTCGAGCAGTGCTGGTGATGAGAGGATGGATAAGATTATGCAGATATATCCGTAAAGAAAAATGATACCGCAATAGGTCGTTATCTGAACATCTCACAATCATCTCCTGGCATTGTTTATGTGTTAATCCCTGCACAATGATGTGGCCTCTTCATCTATGAAATCCTTCACGAAAGAACACGGCACGTTCAACACAAAAGTACGTTTTATACAGTATGACTAGCAAACTATTTACAACCAGGGTTTTTGGTCAGTCAGTAAAACTCCACTAAAATGAGCAATATACAAACTAAAAGACTGAGACTCAACAGACTTCACTAAACCTGCTTTGTGAAATGGGCCCATGGTATCACACACCGAATGGAGCGTTGTTGATGGAAAATTATACAGGTAAGGTCACACCTGATGAGCAGCACATGTGATGTTGTTTTGCTTACTGCAAACTTGTCATCAGCTTTGAAGCATGATTATAGTTTGTTTTGATTAATGAACATAAACTTAAAAGAATCAGGCACATTACATTATTATGATAAAGAAATCATCACGTTGGTAATAACTGATGGACTTTACCATTCTGCTGGTGTTTTACTGTTGATCTGTTAATGTCAAACTCTAGAGTTTATTACATAGGGTTAGTTTCCGGTAGGGTCGTTATTAATGTTAAGAAAGATGCTCTGAGTTGCCACTTGGACTGCAGCTTTTGCGAGTGTCACATCACCTGAAACAGACCGATTGTGCCTTACTGGATTCATTGAGGGGTGAGTCTAAATAAAGTGGAAGAAGTTTCTTGGAGGATGACAGCAACAAATGAAACATGGAGTTAATGAAAGG
Organism: Naso vlamingii; assembly: GCA_029822935.1. NCBI lineage: Eukaryota > Metazoa > Chordata > Actinopteri > Acanthuriformes > Acanthuridae > Naso > Naso vlamingii. The sequence continues at coordinate 2,237,070 of JAPQLA010000020.1, forward strand.
AATGTTAAGTTGTGGTTCAAGTTCAGGAAACTGTTTATTTTACCAGTTTAATGCACTGAGATTTTTATGTGTAAGTGAGTGAGAGCCGTGTTTAGAGCTATTTCAATCAATAATTCTGCTTAAAGAGGTAGTAAACACTTAAATGTTTTTTTGTTTTTTTTTTAGGTGTAAATTGAATTATATGACTGTACTTTGATGAAACACATCAATGCTGGTGTTAATACTGACATTCACACCAAACTGATAAAAA
>JAPQLA010000020.1:2240630-2257249 GCA_029822935.1 Naso vlamingii
ATGGCGCAACACACAGTGTTCTTGCTCAGATTTTCAGCATCACCAACTGAATGTAAGTAGGTTCCCGTGGCAAAAAAGCATAGGGCTACGCACACTGTTTGCCCGACAGTCAGAGCACAGCTTCTCCGAGTTGCATTCCTGACGCTCGGCTCAACAAGTGAGCAAATGTAGCGTATTCCCTCAGCTGAAAATCTGTATCGCTCATAGAGAATTTCATAAGGAAATGCAAGGGGATCAGTGCGATCTCGAAGAAGCCGCTCCCGTCGCAGTGCTGCCCGTACAATCCGTGCTCCCAGGTCCACCAGGTTCTCGATGAATGGTGATGTCATCTCCGAATGCGTTACACAGTAAAACAGCGGCACTTTTATAGCCAATTTTAAGCTGAAACCCTGTGTAGGAGAGAGACAGCCTCATGGGATTTATTCCCTCATGAGATCAAAGACAAATGGACAGGGAGAGAAGTTTTTGTTTACACTCCGAGTGTCACCCTAAGTGGTAACAAACTTTTTCTTCTAGACATCCCGGCACCAGGGAGGTGTTAAAACCCCAAATGGGACACTTACCAGTCCCAGGTTGTGAATATCACTCTTGTGAATTATTCAGATGTGACACTTAGTTCACTTAAAAGCCTCACCCGGAGGGGGGGGCTGACACATCCTGCTCTGGAATGCCACCCGGTCAGGATGCTACAAATATAAAAGAAAGAGACGTCTGGAGACCATAAACTCAAGACGCCTTTATGACCAGAACTCAATTTCTGTGTGTTAAATAATTTGAAATCTTTCCTTGCAGGTGAACTACTCTATGGATCAAAATTTAAGTACCGTAAATTGTTGTATGACTCATTTGTGAATAATTTGACGTAAGTCCCATTGTTGTAGCCCGTAAGGAAAGCTATTTGGAGTTTTAGAGATTTAACCACCAGTTTTACATGGAGTCACACTGCCATCATGTGGCGAGAGTTAATAGGCCTCGCATGCCAATTTGGTGTATATGATGCTGTGAGAATCAGTTAAATCGTTTGGTCAGTTGGTTTTTAAAATATTTTATCTTTGTATTTTTGTATATCTTATGTTCAATCTATCTTAGAATAGTTTGTAATAATTCTTGTAAGAAACATCTTTTATAACATGTTACTCCTTTGAATGCAGTGTGTTAATCTTGCCTTAATACATGTTTATATAAAAAAACCAAACCCAGTTTTGACCATAATGGAGAAGAATATATGTATACCGCACCTAACATTTAAAACGATATAAGGCATGGAAGAAATTTTTTTTAATTCCCTTTAATGTAAAGAATCTTCCCCGTCAAAGCGAGGAGGCCCGCCTCGCAAGAAACACGCCCATCACTGTCGGCTTGTACAAAACTGCTGAGTTTAGGAAGCTCGTGGCTTTTTTTCCCCTCTTTGTGCTTTTTCTCTTAGTCTCTTCTCGCAGTCTCTTCTTTCTTCGGTCTTCTCGCAGTTATCTTTTTCTTTGTCTAATTTTGTGCTTTTTGTACGCGCGCTAGTTTTTGCTTTTTGTCCTTACGTCGTTTTGACTTTTAAATTGTGTTATCACTCCCACAAGTATACACTTGTGGCTCAGCTCACAGAAGTAAGCGTGCGCAAATTTCTCCTTTTTGTGACGTTCTCAGGAGCGCGACGCTTGAAGCAGTGAAGCGAAGACCCAATTATTTTACTTTCCGTTTTTTTTTTTTTTTAATTCGTGATAATACTCACTCTACATATATATGATAGACCACATAACCTTACTGGCCTACCTTGGACTGTGTTGTAGGTCTGTCCTGCTCATGTCTCACAATGCTGCATTGTTCTATGGAGAGAGGAGGATGACAATTAATACAGGAAGGGGACATCAGCCTCCAGACTCCCACAGCAAATTAGCATGCTAGCGTTAAGTACATTACATTAGCACATCGGCTAACACTTATTAGTTATAAGCTAGTCAAACGTTTGACTCTGCCCACATTGTGGTCTCCAGCCTGCAGTCAGGGATACATGTATTCTTGAGCAAGTGGCAACTGGAAATAGGGCAAGAATGGTGAAATGTATTGCACATGTGCAATACATATAAACAATTGTCATGATAATGGAAATTACATCAACCTTCCCCAAAACCTCTGTTTCAGCTGTTCCCATAAATACAGACAAAACTTAGGTTTTAAAAATCTCCACCTTGGAAGCTGTTTTCAAAACCTCCATTCTCAGTGATCTAAAAGTCTGTTTGCATGGGGGCAGGGGGCCAAAACACAGAGAATAAACTTTGTTTTCAAAAATATCCATGTACATGAGGACAGAGCCTTACACTTTGATTTTGGCAGGATAAGAGCTAGTTAGCAAACTAAACAAGGTGCCATAAGGTTACATTATGATGTGTTCAAGGTTCCTTCAGTAAAGTGACTATTAGGCAAAAATAAATAAAACGTTATCATGATCATTAAAAGGAAAATTTAGCTTTTGATGAGACTCTTGAATAAACACAATTGTCTGGATGAGAAATAAGTTTGTTTTTCCAGCAAAATAAAATAGATAATGGAGATGGAATTATGACATGTTTACCAGTTCTGTTAAACATATTTGTCTCGTCTCTCTACCTAATAACAGTAAATGGTAAAGTATTGATAATAGTATTGATAAAGACTTTGATCATTAAGGAGTCTTGGTAATGCTGTCAGTGTTAATTCAAATTAACAAACTCCATCTCTGATCAAAATCTCACTTAGCTTTAATCTAAGACGGTGACAGATTGCAGATAACAAATAACAAGGGTGCTGGGCATTAAAATGACAACTGTGTTGGTTGGAAATGAGCAACGAAACTTGAGCCGTACTGTGTGCAGCCTTTGTCTGCAGTGAAAAGTATGGGTAGTATAATATATGTTATGTTTTAGACCCTAGATGAGACTGGACTGGTACTTACGGTGGTTGCACACACATAGTTTTGCTTTCTATGACTTTCTATGGCTGTATTGGTTTTACTTCTAAATAAAGTAATTTGTTGTCTGGCTGCTTACTCCTTGCCCCAGTTGTTTGGTAATATAACCAGTTTTCAGATTTTAGCAATTGACTTTAGGACAATTGGTCTAATTTATGAAATGTTAGTAAATCTGTGTGTAGATTTGTACATTAAAAAAAGGTATTAAAAACATACTCCGGATTCATGAGAGCTGCCTGAAACCTGGATTTGATCATAAACATGTTTATACGTTCATGAATTTCAATCACTAGTAAACTGACAGCGCACTTCCACAAGTTAGCAATTAGCATACATCTCTGCCCATAATTAGCCAATCAGCATTTTTTAAGGAGGTAATGTTGTCTTCATAACCCGTAGTATCCATCCAGTTGACCTGCGAGTATGATGCAAACAAAGAGAGAGAGAGAGAAAAGAGGAAACTTTTCTGATGCTTGGATTAAAGTTATTTTGGGTGAAAGGAAGTTGAAAAAAAATTTAATTTTCTTCTGGTAGTCGTGGTGTGACAGGGAAAAGTAAATCAAAGACCTGGAAGGAGCAAAAGGATGCCATTAACTCTGGGTCCTCTGTTGTACGAACCATCCAAGAAGTTAAACCAAAATGGTTTGATATGAAACTTGATGAAAAATGTTGCAGGTTTAAGTCACAGTTACAGGAGGAGGCTGCAGTCACAGCTGTCTGCTGCAGACATGCGTATTGTTATCGGAGAGAGCTCTCTGTTGGGAATTGTATTATTATTCAACATGTAGAAAACACAGTCAATTTAAATAAGCTGTTCAAATTTTTAATAAACCCAATGTAATGCTTAAATCTGTTTATTGCGAACTGATTTTGCTAAATGTGTTGTATTTCTAATCTTTTGTTTAAATTTTGAGTTTCAAAGGTATCTGCATATTGTGAACATAAAATAGCACAATGTGAATAAAAAATGCAATTTCTGATAATGATAAACAATATTTATGTGCATTTCCTTGTTTACACAAGCATTACAAACAGTCAGGAGCAGGTACAGATTTTTATACAAGCTACAAAAATATTGATGAGTGCCGATGAGTGCTGTAAATTTCCGTCTGCAAACAGTTTACTCACAAATTAATTCTGCTTAGGTTTCATGAATGAGATCCATTGTCACCATAACCTGTATAAACAATGGCCACACCTGCATAAGTAAGAATTAATCTTAAGAAGCCAGAATTTTCCTTTCAACCAAACTACATGGCAGGGAGGAGTTAGCTGAAAGACCAACAGAAAATGTTTGGCTACATGCCCTCTATTTCTCCTATAGAAGAAGTACTTGAGACAGAATGTAGAACATGTTTAGAAATATGGCTTAAAGGCAAACGCATCATCAGATTCTTCATTATGCTGATTTGTGCATTCATGAAGATGTAAATACATTCTATGACACAGTGCACAAAACCATTTTCTATTTTTTCTAAATGGTTTTGTAGTCTATTTTCTTTTGTGCAGGCTACACAGTAGAGTTTGATTTAAGCTGTGAAGCTTTGCTGCTCTGAATACAACAGCACAGCAGCAAGACAAATCCTATTTTAAAGAACGCAGGAGCCCGAATATAACATCTAGTCTCCTAGTGCTTCAAACAGCATTGTGAACCTGAATCAGATGAACATAAAAACTTCATTAACAAGTAAAATACATACCATAACTGAATTCAACAATGTAGCTGTCCAAAGTGCATTTACATAATGATGATTGCTTTGAAGGCATAGCATAACTGGAGGCTGATAGATGCAGTTGTTACATTAAGGACGTGCAGACTTTCTACATTAACATTAAGAAGCATGTGAGATTAAAAACAATAGTATAATAGTAGATTTCTTATAGACTGAGAAAGATGACCTAACAGCCACTGCCTTTAAAAAGACGAATGAGCTTATATTCTTGTACTTAAACTTAATAAGTTTCATGAGATAATAAATTTTGAAACACCGGTGCTGAAAGAAATTCTGACTTTAAAGCTGAAGCTACTTTAACAGGTTGACTCATGGATTGTTCTTAAATTTCATCAAATTGGACATATCATGTAATGGTACTTATCACACTTACATATCAATAATGCAGCCCTCTTACACATCATTAAGACATAAAGATGATGAAAGTTAATTGCATTTAAACACAATAATTAGAACAGACAAGTTATATTATTAATGCATGTGTAATTTTAACTTGGCACAGACCTAATGATATGGTAGATCATGCTCTATTTACATCTACCTAAAAAAGGAATGATTGATGCTTCATTCTACTGTCTTATTAAGTTTAGTGTATTTAATGAAATCAGCACATGACCTCTGACAATCACAGGTTTAGTGAAGCCTATATATTAATGCGAGCTGTTGCAAATATGTTCATTATACACTAGCTGCATGCAAAGTGTATTGAACTGAGTGCGTTGTGATAACTGAAGATGTCTCAGATGAACTGCATCAAAACCTTAGCTGGATTTTGGTAGCTGAACCAAGTGTTTTTTGAAGAATTTAAGTAAAGAGATCCAACTGAAATTATAAAAGTGGAGAGTGCAGACAGAGGTTTTTGAAAAGCAATGGTGATGTTTCCCCAAAAGCAAAAAGCAGAAATTTAAAATATGTTGCTCAAAGTGTTGCTAGCAAATTTATTGAATTGTCCTTGCATTGAGTGTGGGTGGACCAAAATTCATGCTCTTGATGGGAAACCAGAGCACCCAGAGGAAATCCACGCAAACACAAGGAAAACATGCAAACTCCACATAGAAAGGCCCTACCTCAGGTGGGAATCAAACCCAGGAGCTTCTTGCTATGAGGCAACAGTGCCAACCTCTGACCCATCATACCTTTAAAAAATGTCCATCCCTGTACTGCTGTCTGCTTCCATTTTGTTAGGGTTCTATGAAGTTGTAAAATTAATTTTCTAATGATGAATGCCATCAGCATAAAATAGTCAAGATTACTCAGAAGTGAATGGCTTCATTTTTGTATGGTGGCAGAAAGTGGAGATGCATCATCCATCTTTATGCTGATCGTGGATACCCAAGACCCAGATCTCAGGAAGTGGGCCTTCAGCAAAGGGCTGTCTGCTTACCAAATTTCAATCAAATGGCTCGCAAACATTAACAGACAAAGGTGGTAAATTTAGATTTACAGTCTGAGCTTCAACACAGTCGTCCCCAGTTACAGTTCAGCCAGAGGCATGAACCAAAAGACTACCTGTGTATTTGTATCTCTGCCAGTGTCGGAAAAATTGCTTTCTCCCTGAGAAGTCTCAGTGCCTTGATCATCCAGTACAGTAGCTTTTTCAGTGCATGTTAACTCACTGTCATACCAAAAATCTCTTAAAAGAATGTATTTTCTGAAATACCTCAAATCAAAGCAGAACTCTTATTAAAAATATTCTTATTCTCACACCTGTGAACTCTGGTGCAGGACATTTTTCTGATGCAGGGCTTAAATTAGCTGTAAAGCTTAAAGATAGGATGACAGTAAGGATTTGCTCACCGCTTTAATACTTCTGTTTGTCACCTCAGCTCACTGTCTGGCACTTGCACTGCAATACTTAGACATAAACATGTGCATAGAGACACACACAGCTTGTTGGAATTTAATTGGTTTTTCAAATCAGTACCTGCAGTTTCACACTCTAACAAGTTTGAGTGCTGTTAATTGTATTTTTGTCTCTGAGTGTGCTCATGTGCATACCTTAGTGTGTATTTGAGTTAGCAGAATAAAGACGGAGCTGTACTATCCCTTGTGCATGTGTGATACCTGCCTTATTTACATGGTTTAGTTTTTGCCTGAATTGTCATCTTATATGCAAATTAGCAGAATAGAGAAGACAGCAATTAAAGGCGGTTTCTGCACCAGCCAACCGGTCACCGCACTTCTACTGACGGCTCTTGGCTCTATTCTGGGGAATGCAATGTATTGAAAAACTGGGGTTTTCACACTTGACCAGGAAATGGAGAGCTAGATATGCCTAAATTTGAAAGTAAACTCTGTCATGGACAGGTAGCATCTTGTGGTAACATGACCACCTTTACTGTTTGTGACTGACAAAAATTGTCCTATTCGCCATGGTGGGTATGTAAAATGTGCCTCTACTGGGGCTCCAATGCCAGGATAATATGAACATTTTTTCCAGACAAAGATTTTAACAACTCATTGTTGTCAAAGGTCATACCAGTCAAGTTGTTGTACATGTCATGTAGCAAGAACACAATCTGTATTCCCACAAAAAGGAAATGTGCACATGGCATGATTTACATAATTGTTTACATTCTTGTATTATTTTCTCCATGGAGGGTGCTGGAGGAGGGACGCTTCGAATTCGTTTTGGTAGTCAAAAGGTTATTTTGATTAGGGATTATACAAATACACTATATTCAGTTCTCACAATGTTGAAATGGCCACCAAACCTTTCCACTGCAACAGCAGTAAATAACAGTTTTGAACCAATGAGACACAAATATGAAAGGAGACCAAAATAAATTAGCTTCTAATCAATACATATTGAGGTTTTGGTTAGACATCGTTATAATCATTTTTTAATTTACTTTTTTAACATATAGAGAATTTAAGTTAGATGAGGTGACAGTAAAATATGGTGTACAGTTAAAGAATTTAGGAAATATGTATCCATCCTCTAGTGGGCCTCTTGTTTCATAAAACACACAGAATTATCATTTGACTTCGGGCCTGTTGTACTGCCAGCAGCAGACAGCATTTATCTGTTGACAAGAGGCTTCAGGTCTGACATGTTTAGGTGGGAAGGACTGCCCAGCTGTGCAAGACAGCACACAACATTATAATTTAGCAAACTTTTTCAGACTGTTGGTCTACAACCAGTTCCATCCGAGTGTGGCCATCTACCTTTTAAAATCTCACTTCAACATTCTACCACAGGATGCCCTAAGCTCTGAACGACATTACAGGGTTAGAGTTAGGGGTTTCTTTGTGTTCTGGGGGACTGTAAATGGTGTAAGTAGCCGTGGCTTCAATAAATGAAACAATGATAGTAATAATTTTCATCACACTAATATGACTAGAAGACTACATAAACAGCACGCATGGTGTTGAAGATGTGTACACACATTTTCACCACCTTGTGGATTATACATTTCAAAAACCTACACTAAAAGAGACAAAAGTACTCTCATGATATATTTGCTTGTTGATCAGAGTCGTAAATTACTTAGTGCTGTAATCCCTGTAATCAAACTGGTCTTTGGCAGTTTTCAAGGCTGTGTTCAGTTGCCATCTAACTTTGTCCCCTGGAAGGTTGTTGAGCAGGGTTCTGCCGCCTGCAGTATTAACACTCTCCTGATGTTTGGAAGCGCAGGACAGGCAGACTCAGTCAGCTAATAGATCCACTAGCGGTACAACTAATTAAGCTCACTGCCTGACAGCGGCTACTGGCTGCAGACAAATATGGTTACAGCAAAGAGTATAGTGAGCAGCAGTTAGCTGCTACTCGCATATTACCCCTATGTTTGGAGTGACCTTCAACAGGTGACAATATCTTGCACATCACCTCTTTAATTAAGGCTTTATTATGACCATGAATATGTTGGGATGATAAGATCCTCATTCAGTAAATCACAACCAGCAAAATGAAAGCCACTGTGAAGTAATTTTGCACATGGAAATGAAGTGATACTATGATACCATGGCCTGTTCCCACATTTGTACCAGAAAATCTTGGCCTACTTTCACAATTTGTGTATTTGCATTTTTTTTGTTGTTTTTGAGTGTGTGTGTGCGTGTGTGTGTGTGTGTGTGTGTGTGTGTGTGTTTGACATACAGAAAGGTTTTGTTTAAGGTCAAATGCCATGGCTGATCCAAACAATCTGCAGCAGGGCTGTGGTGCATCTGTGACATGTGTCATAGCCTATTTTTTATCATAATGTCAGGCTGAAGGAGCATCAATCAGTCACAAAGGTCAATAGTTCAAAATCCAGTTTCAATTTAAAGTTTACAGAAACACTCTGTAACAAATTATGTTTTCAATAGAAAAACCTACTGATCTGAACAGAAGGGAGTCATTAACACATCAAAGGTTAAACATTACAGAGCAATGTATTTGTAAATATACTTATCATCTACTGTACTGAATCAATCTCACTCCAGCCTCACCATCCTCACTGATCTTTCCCTTGCTGAGGGGTTCACCTTTCCAATTCGACCAGATGCGTATCTGGTGGAATTGGAAAACACTGGAAAACACTGCCCATCGCTTCAGGCAACAATATGGAAGGAAGATGTAATGCTCCTTGTTATAGAGTGCGTGTGATTGGCTGATTAGGAGAGTAATACCCAGAGTCCAGTAGAGAACGGAGAATGTGTGAGAAAGAACTACAGCAGCCAATAGTTTTGGGAAGTTAGTGAGCCCTTAACTTTTTTTATCTTTTTATTTTAAATTTATTTTATCTATGTATTTATGTATTTATTTTATTTTATTTTATTTTTTGTTAATATAAAACAGGGAGGTGTTTTTAATAGACTTATATCCATGATAAGAATAAATCAACTCGGGGCTGAGAGGCTCAGACAAGGTACATAAGTCAAAAAGTATTAAGAGACAAATTGGCATTGTTAGTTTGACCTTCTTTATGGGACTTATCCTCCAAATACACATGCTATCTGACTGTCTTATATGAGAGAGAGTACACCACCAGTCTCACAGTTATTCACAAAGATCATAGCTAACATTCACAAGTTTACATTTATTCTGTTTTCTTTGTGTACCTCCTATACGTGCTGTGGGAGTACCTCAAGCTCTTCCTCCTGCTGCTTGCATTACCTTTGGTATGTTACCAGCAGACATACTAAACAGCATTTTTAACTATCTACACACCTGTAGTTTTGTTTTGTTTTCATTAAATTTCCTTAAATTTTTTTGTTTGTTTTGTTTTTATTTGGTTTCTAAATTGTCACTGGTAAGCAGACTGACGCACACAATGGATTTCTAGCAATAAAAAACAAGTCCGTAGAATATGTATGAGTCTTCACTGAGGATAAGTTTCTGATTCAGTCTAAACCCAATGTGACTCTAAAAGAAAAATAAATTTTATTTAAAGACATTCTTTAGGTAGAAAGCATTGAAAAGAAGAAAATCCCACATGCAAAAGTGGCCTAATTTGAAGAAACAGCTTAAATTCCTGAATGTTAATCCAGTTTGTTTTACACAGTAGCTGCTTCATACTAGTCCACATTGTCTTTTGGCAAAAGCCCATTAAAGCGTTTTTTTTAAAAGAGAGAGAAATAAAATTAAATAAATTTAGATGAGAACCCTCTAATGTCATGTTCTTTAGTGTGAGCCCAGTTTATGTTGATTATAGTGCTGTTACAGCGAGTAAACACAATGCAGAATGCACAACATGCACTGAAAAACTGCCACTTCATACAAGCTTTATGTGCGCTCCTGGGGACAGAATTAGAGTTTTGTGGTGAGTGTCTGTTTTCAGCTCTATTCCCCTCTCTGACTCAAATGTTCCATGTAAGAACATCAAAAGTCTCTGTTGCTTTCTGTGTGTGCTGCTTTACTCAAGATATCCCATCCCACTTTTCTCCTTATGTAATATCCAACATCCATCATTTCTTACACTGCTGTGCTAAGACATGACAAGACAGACAAATGTCAGTGTTGTGTGAGTTGATGGGAGGGGGTTGTGTTTGTTGCTGAGATGTGACAAGACAGTCAGACATCAACCAAAAGGTTACATGGCCAATCAGCCTCGAACATGGCTGAGAGCTGCCACGACAACAAATCAGCAGTGTTGATGAGGGCTGGTGCTAGAGGCGCTCGATGGGGAGTGTGTGAGTGTGTGTGTGTGTCATTTGCCATCAGAACAGATGTCTCTGCTGTCTGTCATTTTGATGTAGACCTACACCAAACAGTTTTCCTTGATGGCTGGTGACGAGAGTTTGACACATTCCAACTAAATGCTTAGCTGCTGGTGGGCAGGCACACGTTCTGCTACTAGCTGCAGTTGTAAGGCTGTTTTTTTCAGTGTTTTCTTTTTGCTTTTTTGCTGTAAAAGAAAGTAGATTCCAAAGTTGCACAACATTATTTTTTTCCTTTTAGGAGGCATTTGGAGTTTCCCTTGTGTAATTTCTGCCCTCACACACTCACAGAGCATAAATAAACACAAAGCTGGTACAGTCATTTTGCACAGCTCAGTGCAAATTACAGTGGAAAGTCATTTATCCGAAGCCAGCGGGAATAGTGGCTGTTTGGATGGCTGAGACTTGTTCACTAATTCAAATGCTCACATACAAGGCAAAAGTACATTGCATTATATTTATTGAACACTTCAGTTTACACAGGAAGAGCAGACGGTTTTACTGCGTGTGGCCATAGTAGGGAGTCCTCATACATTTGTAATTGTATAACCATATAAACTAAACATAACTATATTATCCTGTTGTTTGTGTGTGTTTGTGTTTGATTTATGTATTTATTTAAGTCAGCATCTTGACATTAATATTCCTATGCATACAACCCACACACAAACAATTCCTGAGGCTGCATGTATTACAAATACACGCTCACTCTTGTACAAGAATATCATCTTGTCATAAGGTCAACTGTGTCAACACGCATGATGTGAAATATGTTTGCATATCCATAAATTTTCTATTTATTCTCAGTCATTAGAACTCATTTCCATGGCGTGACATTCAGATAAATGTGTTTCTGCCGTTTCTCTTCATTCAGTATTAGGATTATACCTGTAAGGCATTAATCAAGGACTCCTTTAACAAGTATGCATCCACTTTGCACCACTCCCCCTGTGAGTTCCTCGTGTCCTCTGACTCCCCAGCTGGGTAATTACCAGAGCTTGTAATAAGCTGGGGACTGAGACATTAATGTAGTTTAGTTCTAAATTGTAGAATGTGCTCAGGCTAGCCAACCACTTTCAATTACAGTTGAGCGCACATGCATGTATAGTCTGATTGACTTCACACTCATTCACCAACACACACCTCCTTGGAATGTGAAGCCTACAGGTAATTACTTTGCTACAGTGCTGTCTTCCACAGCAGCCTTCCTCTGATCAATACTGCTGTTAGCAGCTGGTGTTAGCAGCACTATACTCTGAAGCGAACTTGTTTAGGGGATTCTATTAAAGCTATAGATTGGACTCCTAAGCACTCTCATGGAAAGACGGAAATCGTTACAAAATATCCTTCTTAACAAGTATTTTAATCCAGTATTGATTTACCTTTTTTATAGTAGAGTGGTTGTTACAGTCAGCTCTTGCTTGCCAGTGTGTACAGATTTCATTTCAAATAACAGTTTAAAAATTCATCATAGAAACATGGGCAATCTAACATTTTATTTACTTACATGTGAGTTTATGTAACTGTGACAGCAAAGACAAACATTAATAATGTATGCCAAAGATGCATACCGGCTGTTTAGTGGAAGCTAATTTGCAGCTACTGTTCCTGTTTTTTGCTTTTTAAAACTGCTAAAGCAGATTCTTCAGAAAATTGGTAGATATTCTGTCAGACTGTACATAAATGTTTGTGTCTGCATTTTTTATTTGGCATAAATGTGTATACAATGGCATAGTGTCAAGGTGTGTGCATTTATACTTTTTCTTCAGCTGACATATTATATCTGAGTAAAAGCTATTCATGAAATAAAGACTTCAATATTGTTGTTATAACAACATGTCATGATTTTCAAACAACTTATTGAAACTTGGAGGAAACTTGGATGCCATGGAGTTGTATTGTGTCAAACTGAGAGATGTCTTTTAATATTTCGTCTACTTGAACTGACATAAATGAGATGGGCATTGTAGAATAGATACACAATGGATAAAAGGAGAAATCAGCTAGCATGTAAGTGAATGGAGCTCACAGTCTCAGGATTTAACCTACTTTAGACATCATTACTTTTCTATTACAAAAAAATCTATTACATTAGTAATAGAGTTTGTCTGATACACAGAGGTCCCTTTAATCTTTATTTAAAAAGCTGCCACACAAGCTAAACCCATTTCTTAGATAATTTCAGTAAGTTGAGAATGTCTTTGTGGAAGTTAAAGTTGGGGCAGTTTATCTTTGATGTTACTGCGTTAAAATTCCTTAATAACCATTCAGCATATTGAAATTCAGGTGGTCTAAAAGAACACTATACTTCTGCACCTCTCTGTGGCTCTGTATGCTCTGTATTCAGACCATCACAGGGTATTTTTGTCCAATCATGGTAATTTCAGAGACCGTATGTTCCTATTGACTGCTCTATGCTGCGCTTCTTAGCGACAGGTGATGTCGGTACAGGCTGATTGGCTGTTGAAACAAGTGGCATGCCTGCCACTCTGAAACTCACCTCTGCCAACAATAGTGTCTGCTCTCAGCCGACTTGAGTCAAGCTGAGACTGACCAGTTTACTCTGCTGCAATTTTCCCCGCAACTGTTTGTCATGTCGTTAATCTTTGGTCTAAACTGGATTTAAGAGATTGCGTCAACAAACAAAATAAAATGAAAGCAGGAGCAAAAACATGGAGCAGAGTTGCTTCCAAAGGAGTTCAGTGCTACAGCTATTTTGATTTCCAAAAGATGCCTACCTCAGTTTTAATGAGAATCACAAAGGAAAACAAAAATCTCACAATGACACAAGATAGTAAAATAGTAACACGTACATACAGTACATGCAAAACTGTAAGCAAAGCGAGTACAGTCAGTACTGTTAATGTAGAAGTTGAGTGCAAATTCTATGACGTTTTACTGTAAATGCAACTTTGCTCTGATCCTCATGAGTGGGATGAGCATTTATGAGCACTGTTTATTAGCATATAACAGATGGTAAATGGATACTTTCTAAGTCAATAGTTTCTTTAGTCTCACATGATACCAGGAAATGAGGATGGACATCAAGTTCTGCATACAGAAGCAATGTGCCAGCCAGTTCTTGAATTTCATAAACAAACTGCTTCTATTACTGTACATGGCTCATTTATTTGGAGAAGCACTGGTAAATATCAGGGCAATATAACCCAACTTGAGCCATCTTTCAAATAAGGCTCTAAAATGCACTTTAAATTTTATCGAACTCGTAGCTTTTTACTGGCTAACATTTCACAATAGTAAGTTGAGAATGAGGCTGACCCAGCTGTTGAGCAGCAGCCTGGATCTGAACCATAGCTGCAGCCTGCACAGAGGTATTATAGTGTGGAAACTTGAGTTTAAGTCATCTTTTGTGTATTATCTGTAATTAACTGGAAATCAGAGTAATGTGCTAATTACCTTTGAATATACCCTGTGGTAGAGGAAGTACTTCCTCTACCACAGAGTCCACCATGTTGCTTTGACATATTTCTACAGTACAAATAACACTGACTGTAGACAGTCACTGTTTGAAAGTGTCTTTCATAGGCTTGGAAGGAGATGCTAAACAGAGGGCTATTCATTTATTTTCTATCTGCAACTCACTAGATGCCTCAAAATCCTAAACACTTGACCGTTAAACATATAACACATATATTCAGTAACGTACAATAATGTATTTTATTTATCATTCACATAACATCACTTACTAACAGTGTATTTAACTGTGCTATTTTGCACATTAAAATGAACGTTTGCACTATCAAATACATTGCAAGTTGCATTCAGGGCCAATTGTGCTTGTTAGCTACAGATCAAATAAAGTATTATATTAATATATTTTATCTGAAATACTTTTGTTTCAACATAAAACAGCCAGTGTGCTATTAATAATGCACATGTGATGTTAGTAGAGATGATATCATGATGAATGATGACAGCGTATGTTGGATATTTCAGCCTTTTCAGGACTCTAAAGCACAGAGGGAGGTCTGGATTTGGAGGTAGACGAACAGCATTGCAGGAGCTCTCTCACTCACTCACTCTCTCTCTCTTTCTTTAGCTGTCTCCTATTTAAAACGAGAGGAAGAAGGAGGAAGAGAAGAGACAAATTTGTGGGAGGATAAAATCAGTATGAGGTTGGAAAGAGGAAGGGGATAAAGACAAACCAGAAGAAAGAAGGCAGGAGAGAAATAGATGTAAGTGGGCCTCTGGAGGGTATTTGAGAGTGACAGGTGCTGCCACGACTGTACGATGCTGTGGGTAAACTGTCAAAACATCCATTGGTCCACCTGGCAGCCCTCCCTCTCTCATTTCCTCTCCAAGTTTATTCTTGTCTAATTTTAGACAAATCAGGAGGTCTCTGACAGAAGGTGCTACCCTAATGTTCTTACTCTCTATGACATTTTCACAGGGGGCCGGCCCAAGCCTTTATGGGGCCCTAAGCAGAATTTCATTTGGGGCCCCCCTATCACCACCTCAGTACTTCATCATTCCATAGGCTACACTGTATGAGTAATGTGCCCACTATCATTAGCATTATTTATAATACTTACATCATACAAGTGTCATTCTGGCTTTTGTTTTTAACCTCACAGGGGTAGCAAACTCACAAAAATGTTCTAATTAAAATTTAAATACAGAGTGGTGTATAAGTGTGGCATATTAATTTAACTATTTGAAAGTAACATCAGCAGACAAGACACTGCATTTACAGTAAACAAGTTAACCAGTTTAATTTCTTTTGTTTTTAAAATTTGGAACAGATGACAAAGGCTGTCCTGTAAACTGACCTGGTACAGCAGCTGATGTTGAAAAAGACAGATTGGTCAATGCTGTTGTTGGTAACTGCTCCCCACTCTCAGGTGCTGGCAGCCCTACAGAGGATGAACCTGTGGTGAGAAAACAAATAAAATAAGCTCAACATATTAAATGTATCATGTCATATTCAAAATAAAAATAAATGTCTTTCAACCATCAAAGTCTAAAAAAAAAAACATGGTTTATCCATGATTTGGGAGTAACCCTTGTTCAGTACTCACCTGCTCTATCATCATGAGCTGAGGAGGCACCAGCACTTGGTTGGGCAGATGGAAAATACTTCAACAACGCTCCTGCAAGATTTAAATTTATAAAATCAAAAGCTGACATTTTAATAAATAAATAGATGCAGACTATTCAAAATGGACCTGCAGCATCGCACATCATTCATTCTTAAATTGCAAATATTCTCAATTGGTTGAAATCGAGAAAACTGTTGCATTACTATGGGTAAGTATTAGACCAAATGGTATTGATAATATCTCAATATATATACTGGAGCTGCCTGTGGCTGTAGAGAAAAAACCTCCATGTCACCAAAAAACTGAGCAGACACTGTCACAGTCCAGCTGTGTGTCACCGCAGTGACGCACGCACGCGCACACACACGCACACACATCTCACAACAGTCTGTACAGTCTGCATTACATTCACCGATCTTGAAAACCATACTAAATAAACAAAATCCAGTGTCAGTAAACACGTGTCTCGCATGTCGCAGTGATAACAGCATGATAATTAATTAACAGCTATGAAATAGCACTAAAAAAAGTCGGCTAGCATAATGCTAATACATGCAACAACTCTGTCAGTCATACGCGCGCACAAACACACACACACACACACACACACACACACACACGACACGAAACTACTTCATTTAGCTCAATCATGTCGTAACTAAGACATCCACTGGAAAAAATATTTTTTCAAGGACCGTTTATTGAGTTACTGAGTTATTACAAACACCACTAGCAGCTAATGGTTAG
>JAPQLA010000020.1:2257349-2306542 GCA_029822935.1 Naso vlamingii
GAGCAGCCTCGTTTGGTGATAAGAAGAACAAGTTCTGTTGTGTAGGAGCATGAGGAGAAAAAACATATGCAGGTTTTGTGACATTATAAGACGGTAACATTATAATACAGACTATGCTGCTGCTACTTCTCTGTTTTCTCAAACTACGGAGTGGCCCAAGGTTCAAATGTCACAGCGTTAATCACACGTTAAAAAAAATAGTGCCGTTAAAAGCATTTTGCGTTAACGCGTTAATAACGCATTAACTTTGACAGCCTTATTAAATATATTTTTTATTATTTTAAATAATTTCATAAAAACAGCTCAATGATTTCATAGATAGTTAAATAATTTCATAAGAAATAGTTCACTTACAGTTCAGCTAACAAGCCAGTCAAGCAGTAACGTTACATGCAACTCTAAACAATTAAGAAACATTCAAGACCCCGTCATCTGAATATTATTTAACCACGTGCAAACCGAATTACAAGATTGGTTTACATTTTAACAGCGTCCTGTTCAACAGCATCCTGTTGCTCCAATTCCACCTTGTTGCATCTTGGGGAATCTGTGTATGTACAATATGCTCAGGATGCATACACAAAATATCTGGCTGATCTAGTATACATCCAGGAACTTCTCGTGTGCACAAAATCACATACTTGCAGTTGAAACACACTCCATACTCAATCTGACGTCAGAGTTAGTATGATTAGTATGTTAGTAGGCGATTCCGAACACAGCCCTGGAGTAAGTACGACTAAATGAGAACACCTGGGTTAAGCCTCATTATCTTAAGTAAGAGCACATGCTGTTGGTCTCATGGTGCTCATAAAAATCTGGAACGGAATAGAAAACACGATAACTGATGTGAATCTTGGGACCAAACAATGGCAGAGGCAAAAAGATTACTTCAAAAAATTTTAGTAATATGAAAAAATGCTTGTAAAACGAGTTGTGTCAAACCATCCCATAACTGAGAGAAAAACCATATTGCCGCTACTAAGCAAAAGAAAGAGTAGTCGGGCTGCTTTTTGCAGTTAGTTAAATGCAAGTGAAAATGTAACCACAAGGACAGTACAACAACTCCAGGTGAGATATCCTCATAATTATCAGTATTTCATATTTCTTATATTCATATTTTTTATGTTGCTTATATGGACTGATATTTACTTTTATAGACTTATAAAAAAAAGAGAATGCAGACATGAGAAAGGAGCGGTTTACAACTGGTGGTGGGCCTCTGGAAAAAAGCAAGACTGATGAATTAACTGACATGCTGTCTGGAATAATAAAGCACCAGCAACCGGACGGTATACCAGACAATGATCATATGGACAGTTCAGATTAAGACCTGACCCTTTGTTTGTTTGTTTGTTTGTTTGTTTTTGTTTTTGCAGAGGAAAATAATAAGGACAGGTTGGGGAAGTCAGTGCACAGTGAGTGTGCACCTTCCAAATCTGCTGTCTCATCCATGAGTGAAGATGCTGCAACCACCTTTCAGAAGAGAACAAAAAAGATACCATCCATTAAAAGTTAGCCAGAGAATTTCATGAGCAGAAAATTTAATATCTGAAGGAAGAACATGAAATGAGAATGAGAATTCTACAGGTTGAATTGGAAATGAAGTTGGAGTAGAGAGCTATGATGCAAAAAAGATAAAATAATGAGACAATTGTGAATACGGGCCACAATAAACTATATGATTTGTTTAAAAAAAAAAGAAAAAAGAAAAAGTTTAGTCATTTATTTAATTTTGCTGCATACTACTTTAATTTTGTACAGCATAAACAGTATCAAAGCAAAATAAGCCATGATGAATATGTTCCATTTTAATGCATCTTAAGTGCTGCAATATGAAAGCAACTCTTTGTGCAAGTCCCCATTGGTCATTGTCTGTCTCAGCTATGGACACATCTGCTTGATCCTGATTTTCCATTGGAGGATCTCTGCTGCCTCAGGTAGTTGTGCAGCACAGCTGTAGCAATGATCACCTTGCAGTATGATATTCTTGGGTTGAAACTAAGTGTATTTCGCAAACGTTGGAATCGATTTTTCCACACTCCAAACCTGCCCTCAACCAACCCTCTGGTGTGGGTATGAGCTCTTTTATATCTTTTCTGTTCAGGTGTTGTGGGATTTAGGTATGCAGTGAATAAAAAGTTCCTCTGTCACTAAGCAATAGTCCATTATGTTGTTCTATCTGAAACTGAGCACACAAGTTTAGAAAGTTTAGAAAAATCCTTGAATCATGAGTTGCACCTTTCCAATGGGCAACAATGTCTGGAAACTCCTTAACATTAATAGAAAACCAGTTCGTACGGTTCCTGTACTCCTCAGCATCAGGAGTTGATGGACATTGATGGGAACATGACATCCATCTATACAGCCAATCATTCCTGGAAATTGCTCATATTCATAGGATCGCACTTTATAGTTGGTTTAGCCTGCAGCATCAGCAAACTTGATGTAAACACTCCAAACTTCACAAATGTCTCTGCAGACTTGTGAACTATCCTGCAAACAGTTGCTTCACTGGCAATACACAAATCACCAGTTTCACGATGAAAATACCAGATGCCAAAAACCTCAATGTGATCAGAACTTGGAGAGAGGTAGGTGTAGGCCTTTCTCTTTGAGAGATAGTGGAAAGTCTACTCTCAAGCAGAGATATTATCTCCAGTGCATTTTCTTTGTACATACAAAAGTAGTCTCGAAAAGTTATTTCATCAGAATAATTCAGTAGATTAGTCCTATCAACAAGTACTTGTATGGCCGGCCTCTGTATTGCATGTTGGTCTTCATTTAGATGATCCAAGTAGTCCATGCTCTCTCACAAACATTGTAAAGCAGAAGTTAAACCTGCCTCCATCGAGGATTAATTTAAGCTTCAATTTAGTCCTAGACTAGCTCTTATTCTTCCTCTTGCAGTCAGCTTGGTTTAATATAAAACAGACTAAATCTACGACTATTTTAAGATATGTCTGTATAAATCACTTTGAGTTAGGTGAGCTTAAATGAGCAGTCTGGATTTGGGATTAAGCCTTGTCTGTGAGTCCAGCGTTGTGCCTCCCCTTTTCTCACTCTTAAGAGGTTAAGATAAGATAAAATTACATCTATGCTAATCTTACTCTAAAAATAACATAACATGGTAAGTAAACAAGTCACAGCAAGCACACAGGACCGTTTAGAGTTGTTGTCTGATGACTTTGGGCCGAGGCAGGCTAGCACTTCCATTGACTGTTTGAGCTAAGCTAATTAGCAGCGGGTGAATTCTGCCCGTCTCCTCCTTGTTACTGCATGCACAGCCAAAAGGAGGGTATCTATCTTCTTGTCCCAGAACTCAAGAGGAAGGCAAATATCAAAAAGAAAAAATAAGCAATTCTAAAATGCCTTCTTGTCTTACTTCTGGGAAGCAGGAAGCCGCAATAGCGGGTGTGTTGAAGGGACAAAATAGCAGCACGCGATTAAAAAATAATAATAATGATCGAGATTAACACGTTAATGCTGACAGCCCGACTATAAACACATTGTTTTATGTGAATATCTCCTGACTGTCTTCTGAGTAAGCTCAAATTGAAATTATTAAGGTATATTAACACTGTACTAATTAACCTTTTCATTTTAAACAACACAGAAGTTATCATTTGTTTATAAACATAATATGAGCAGTTTGAATCACCATTGTTATATTTGTCAGAATATTAATACTTGCATTTACTTACATTGGTATCAGTGATTGAATTTTCAGATGATGTCCTGTTTTAATTCCTTTCTTCTGAGTTGTACTACAAAGCACTGCATAAAACAGCCAGTGAATCTTTTTTTTTTTTTTTTTATTGGCAGCCTCCATCATCACTTAGATCCCACCTTAACACCAGCCCTGGCACCTGAATAAAGATTTTCTATCATGGAGCCTGAGCACAGACGCCACGCTCTTAAAATGTGACAAATGCAAATTGGATGAGAGAAATCAAATGTGACTAACGTGTATGGAAACAGAGAAAATCAATTGTCTCCTGAACAAATGGATGAGCTATTAAAATGATTGTGTGCTACAGGAATATATTATCCTCAGCAGCTGCCGGCAGAGGCAACAGCGACTCATATTCCAAGTCTGCTTGCCTCTGCTTGGACCACGACGACACACAGAGCTCCTACTAAGGCAATTATATCCAAACTCTGCATGAGCAGAACATGTGATTTATCTGCGTGCTCACATTATCATTACAACCAGCATAAAGCACCTAATCGAAATGTTGCCTAAAAATGAGAAAGTGAAATTTTAAACATGACTTGCAGACAATAAATACATACCTTGCTTCTTGCTTAACTTCATTTTTTGTATTTTTCTTTTACAGGAGTTGATATAGTGATGCTAAAGTCTTGGCTTTGACGCATCACTACCAATTTCCAACTTTAATAGTACAAAAGCTTATAACTTAAATCTAAGCTTGGAGTCAGGGACCAAACTTTGTCATGTCGTCTACAATCATGATGAAGCGATGTTGCTGGTGACACTTTCTATGAAGGCTGTGTCTATAATGCATTACAACACATTACGAACACACTTAAAATGCATCGTAGGTGTTTATGGTTATGGTTGGTTATAACTATGATTTTTTACCAATACAGGTGCATTATTATGCATTACAAGTATGTTCATAATACAATATGCATGCTTTAAGTGAAGTAAAATAAAAGTGTTTTACCTGCCCTACTTGTCAGTAATATTGAGAGAAGGATTTAATTAAGCTTAGATGCCAAAGAGACAATAACAGAAATTTAAAAGGCTTTTTTGAAAAAAACAAACAAACAAAAAAACTGCATTTGGCTGTAGTTTTTCAGTGTTCTCTGCGGGGTATAAAGGCTTCAGAAGAGACGATTCAATCCACTCATCAGATAAAGACAGTCACTGGGCTTCAAATGCAGCCTGTTTACACTTCAAAACAATCATAGCAACTCTGCAGGCATGCCAAAGGTTGCACAGCATTGAAATAACACAGATTTACTTTTTTGAAGATGCTTTTTGAAGACTCTAAACTATAATAATTTCTTTGAGATAAGTACAGATGATGTAAATGATAGCCATGCTCTATCCTATTAGCTGGAGGAAAATGTCAAGAAAAAAGAGCCATCTGCCTTTAACCAGAATACATCTCCACATGATATTGATGGGATCGTAACCTTCTAAAATGACAGGTTTAGTGGAGTCTGAAACATGGATTCATTAAAGTTTTAATAAACTAAATCACAAATGGCACTGGCCCACTGTGCTGAGTGACCAGTGTCCTTCGGGAGAATTGAGGCATCATACATTCTCCCTGCTGTCAATTCACTGGTGGGAAATCTTAGCAGCACCAGAAATAATGAAGCAGCACATAAAAAAGAAAGCAAAACAGTCTCCTGAATAGCTCTGAGTAGGTCCATTTTTGTCAGGGGACATACAGGATACATAAATGGCTAACAGTTAGACTAACTTAGTATTACTTTAAAGGTCAGGAAGCAACATAATAAGATAACTACACAGTTATATTGGGTTGCAGATTTTGTGAGATAAAGCCCAATTTAGGACCGATGGTACACAATGGCTATAGCCCTCAGTTTCCAACACATTAGGGTAATGTTTGCAGCCAAATCCTGCTCTCAAGGCTCCAGAGTTTCCAGTTCATTGTTAAGGTCAAAGAGAATAGAAGAGTCGGGAAGCTGGGGTGTCTTTCTCCAAAAGGAGGCTTGACAAATCACTGGAGGAAATCACTGCAACCACTTGAGAACCACTCGCATGACACATCATTTATGCAGGAGGCGCGAGAAATCTTTCGCAAGTCGCTACGGGATTCATATTGAAAAGCTTGAAATGGTAAAGGGAACTGCTATTCCAGAGTTATATCGACCAAAGAAACACATTAACTTAACGTCAGTTGTGTGCAATCATTTTGGATTAAAAAAAAACTACCAGAGTGTTGTGGTCAATGAGGGATATCCCATCTGTAGAGCCTGCTGCCAGAAAGTTGCTGTAAAAGGCTCCAACACATCTAATTTGCCCCAACACTGTTGGGGTAATCGTTCATTCCTGCATGCCCAAGTCAGATAAAAAAACTACATCAACTAAATGTACTAAGCTGGCCCTAAACTGTTTGACTCCTCCGGAGCAATGAAAGTCACCTGAGTTCACAGACAAACGGACACTTTTCAAGGTGGGAGAGGGGAGCAGGAGAAGGAGGGGCTCTCTCTCTCTCTTTCTGCCTTTTGATAAAAAATGCTTTACTGGCATGAATGTTTTGCGAATAATATTGCTAAAGCCAAAGATAATTGTATAAAACAATTTTAATTAGACAATTCAACATACAGTATATCGCCATTAGTTTTAGGCTATCCAGTTAGTTTTTTTTAAGTGTAGGCCTAATGTTTGGTTTGGTTACAAGTCTAATATTTGTTTGGATACATAAAATTAATTTCTAAAGGTTAATGGAAAAAGAGGAGAGAAAGACAGACATAAATTAGTTATATTTATTTGTAATATAATAATGCAGGCTATATGACTGTGCGTGTGTGTGTGTGTGTGTGCATTTATAATAGAGAAATAATGTTGGTAATTGTGGAAATTGTAAAACCGTGATATTTATCCTAACAATAATCGTGACACCAAAATCTGACATTGTACCATCCCTATGCGGACAGATGAGAGGGTGGGTGCCGGTGCCCGTATGACAGCGGTGCTGAAAACATGCCATACATGCAATTGCCCATTTACTACACTGTTAAGCATGCACAGGCCTCAATTTCAAATGATTTACATGATAAAAATGTTATGGTAATAGTTTAAGATTATTTACACATGATTATTTCCACGAGTAATGTCTTTCCCTCCTGAGTCTCTGTACTGTCTGCAGGCCTTAATGACAACGTGCAGGCTCAATGTCAAAGCGCTGACACAGCGATACGACCTCAGTCTCTTCATGCATGGCACCTGTGTCCTCGAGTCAGTATTGTGCATAAAGCACCTTTACTAATCTATAAACAAATCTGCCCCCTTTGTGACAGCATATGATCCTCCAAGTTCTTTGCCTAACTTAGGGATAAACTGCCTCTGGTTCAGTGTTTTATCACCAGGTTCCCCCGCTCAGTTGGACGTAATGGAAAGAGTTTGCCACAATGCCCTGTTGGCTAATTTCAGTGTAGTGCCCAGGCCAGTGGCTTCAAACAAACAACAACAACAAAATGGTCTGTAAATTAAAATACATATTTTTTATGTTTTTTTTTTTTTGTTCGGGGGGGGTGGGGCTCGAGAGGTGGCAGATCTGTGCAATTAGGTGCCAGAATACAGGCAGTCAAAAACCAAGAGGTCCCGGATCCTGTTCCAGCAGGAACTACACCCTGGTTTTGTCCCCCTGTTGGTTACTTTGAAGCTAAATAAAGTTATTGCATCAGCCTCAAATTTCATTTGATCCATAAGGGGAGCTAGTGAGCAGTTCAGTGAGCTTTTTCTCTCAGGAAATTTTGGAGAACCTGTGAGTGTTACAAAACGTAATTAACTTGATTTGTTGTATAGTAATGACTGATGATAAATAATTAGTTTTTGGAGTGGCTGTAGGTCAGAGCGGGTCGCTTACCAATCAGAAGGTCAATAATTCAATCCCTGGCTCCTCTGAAAATGTGTATATATCCGTGCGCATGATGAAAGGAAACAATCAGCTATCTGCACATCATTCTGCGCCAAATACTCAAAAAGATCCGCCTCCTCCCGACACTCCGCAGCTCTGCTCCACCAGACACACACAGTCAATCAGCTGTCACAGGGAGTCTCTCTGTCCAGTGTCCACAAGGATTACCCACACTGCAACTTTCCTCTTTTAACTCAGCCAAGTTATCTGCAGAATTTAGCTCCTGTTTGGCATGGTGCAGTCAGGAGTGTAGCTCATTGAATAGCACTGCTGATTGTTTCTTTAGCTGCTTCAATGAGAGGTTCATAAAATATCTTCACCCAGTCAGAGTGCAGACAGCAAGGCTGGAAGTACATATGTCTGTTTGCAAAGAGCACAAACTTCACACCATCAGTTCATTTAATGTTAAATATAGATGATAAAACTAGAGTAAAGATCTAAAACTCCCTCCTCACAAACACAAGCTCTTTTTCTCGGTTTTATTTTATTTGTTGATAACAGTTTATATGGTTGGCCTGAGACTTCATTTTTCTCATTATAACTTATAGACATGTTATTGATATGTGTTGAAGCAATATCACGCAAGAGAGAGTAATGCTGTACTGTAATATTGTTACGGCTGTGGTTCAATTGTAGGCACAAGACTGCAGGCCGAATGCCAAAAACAATCACAGTACAGCATCACGACCTTGAGTGTGATATTGCTTTTATACAACAGTTCAACATCAGTTCAAATAGCGATGCTGAGTAAGAAAATGTTGAAGAAAGGTGACAAAATAGATCATTTAAGGATTTTATTTGGCTCCACCAACAAAAACAGTTCCCTCAGGACTAAACTCTCACTGTTGCCTTGGCAATGCAGCGTGCACAGGCTGTTGCTGCGCCAGGCATTCACAGCAGGCACTACGCTGCTTTGTATCAGTATACAGATTGATCTGCACGTTGCCACTGATTGTGCAGCCAGTGAAAAAAGTGTCGGGTGAAAACATAGTTGACTGTCGCTTGACAGGCACGGACGACTCTGAGGATTGATCTGACAGTATGTGGCTCCATCTTGTCCTGCTGTCCATGGATGGCTTCCAGTAACTTTTCAATGAGCTCTCAGACCTGCAAGACAAATGTTATTTTTTTAGGGTGCGACTATCATCAGGCCTAATTAGTATCACACATCGCCATCGTGACTCTACAGTTATGTTACATAGTTAAAGCAAC
Source organism: Naso vlamingii (assembly GCA_029822935.1). Taxonomy (NCBI): domain Eukaryota; kingdom Metazoa; phylum Chordata; class Actinopteri; order Acanthuriformes; family Acanthuridae; genus Naso; species Naso vlamingii. The sequence goes on from JAPQLA010000020.1 coordinate 2,266,205, forward strand.
ATCTTACCAGTGCCAACTGACTATCATGATCTCCCTCGCTTCAAGTCCCGCATCTGACAGCCTCTGGATGGCAGTGGCCCTGAGGCTGTAATTGGTGTAAACAGCCTGTGTTCATTTTGAAAGAAATCCATGTTTTAGGCTGGTCGATTGGCAATGAATTAACATTACAGTGTAACTGTTGATCGCAGCTGTAAATTAGAATGTTGCCGTGGCAACGCATAAGCGTTGATGCGGAGTAATACATAGGCCTACAGAGTGAAGAAACTGTGATGTTGTGGTGAAATATCGTCACATTTTTAATGTCTCTTGGCCAATCAAATTGCTTGGCCGGAACTAACTGTTGTATAAGGTGTAATATTAGTCGATTTTGGAAAAACGTGGTTGATTGTTGAGTTTCATTTTGACAAAATTCCCAGAAATTCTGACACTTTGGGTGGGTAGGTGCTGTATATTTAAACATTAGAAATATACGTAGAACTGCTACATAGCCCATAGGTGTTTGACTGCATGCACACATAATCTCTATCACACACACATGCACACACACACCACATAATTAACACTGTTTTACTTTGTGTAGAAATAAAAAAAGATGTCCTGCCAGAAAGAAAATATAACACGGTGTCACACTAAAAAATGTGGAAACACCAAGATTTATAAAAAACTTGATCAATAAATACTCTTATACTTGAGACCAAAAACATTAATGTGCAGCTCAATTTTGATGCTCTCTGATGCTGCTCTGTTAGGGTTAGGGTTAGGTGGCGTGTCAAGGGAGTGGTAATCTGATTGGCTGGTGGTCCGGTAAAAAGTTTTAGATAAAATGACGCGGACTTGCTGTAACCATTTCCAGGAGGACTGCTTCACCAACTTTCCACAAAAAAAGATGGATTTTGCCACTATACTCAAATTGAAGCGAGATGCTCTCCTATTAATCCTTCCCAGGGACACTTCAAGCCAACATGTTGGTCAACCTGTAACCATACTGGTAAGTTTATCTCTCCTGCCGTGTGCTAACAAGATGCAACAGAGCCTGCCCAGTGTTAGATTAGCACAAGGGCCTGTGTCCACCTGAGTTAGCACCTGATGGTAGCTAACGTTAGCGGGTTAAGCCCGAAGTGTCATAGCATATTTCAGAGGCTCTAGCTTGCTCACTTTTAAACATGTCAGGAAAATTCTTTTTTAAAACCATATCTAGAGACCTAGATCTGTCCATAGAGGTCTTTTCTGTCCAGATTGGATGTCAGGAAGGTGTCGAAATAATGTTCTTAAATAGGGGTAAATTTTAGCGAGATTTCACAATAACCATACTGTGTCAACATTTTTGCTAACCTGAGCTGTGTTTTACACTCCTAAGGCAACCTAAATGTGCTGATAACATGGACTTATTTCTCCACCAGCACTCACTTTTGCCATCTTTATAAATAGTTGCTATTACTTTATAGCTCCTATCCTAATTGCCATTTTTCAGTAAAGATTTTACAGAGTGGGCAAGTAAAGTTTTTTTGTTTGTTTGTTTTTTCTTTTTTTTTTCAAACTGAAATACAAAGAAATCAGGTAAACAATGACAAGTGACGGTAAAGTTGAGGGGGTGCAAGCGATTGTGATTCTGAACACAGCTCTCTGCGATGGGGGGAGGGAGGTTCCTCAGCGTGCAGGGGGAGGGTGTAGAGCAGTGCTGAAGCTCCGCCCACTCAGTGATGAATTGCTAATGAGCTACTGGCCCACCTGAGTAGGGCAGGTCCACAGAAATGGGAAATGTTTGGGGATTTTTTGAAAAGAAACTTCATAACCTCATTTTAAAGACCACCGAAACATCATTTTGGACTAAACAGAGCATTGGAGGGGGTCTTTAAATGCTGTATTGTCAGAAAATGTATTTAGACATGGGTAGTGGGGACAAAAATGGTAAATATAATATTATTTAGATGCTCGTATGTGTGCGTGTTGGTACTTCAACTTCATATGACAAACATTCATTAGTGTATATTACTATTAACGGTGCAGCTTTAGTGTTTTTTCGCTTTTCTACTAAAACTGGTAATACTTTAACAGTTTTTTCTCAAAATACAGAAATTATATTTGTATTTCTGCTGACTTTTTAAAAATTTATTTCATCGTTTCCTCATTTTTTACACAATTAAAATATGAATACCAACACTATTGTAGAGACAAATGTAGACTGGGGGCATAAGTTGTCACATATGCACAACTGTAGACTGAGACATCCACGTAAACACACACCTGTGTCGATCAACACACATACGGAAACAGAGACACACTCAAAGTCACTTGAGACATGAGATGTCGTCAAAATTGGGCAAGTGTCCCTAACTACAGGGAGTCCTTCCAACTGCTTGGCTTATAAATGAAGGTCTGTGTGAGCATACACATATGGAAATGCACACCCTCGCACACACATGAAAACACAAAAGTACACACGCAGCCTCCTGCTGCTGCTCCTGGCGAGCTATGAGACATGGCCTGCTGACTAGAGAAGAGCAGAATTGTGTGTCTGGGCCATCTGTTGCCGAGACTGATATAGATATGATACACACATGCACACACTCTCTCAACACACACACAAGAAAAACAACATAATACATACATACTATATGTCAAAATTTGGCAATACGCTTGCAAATAGACATGTTAAAAAGATTCAGTCAGGAAAACTCATTATAGATTTATCCATGTATTGTAAGAAATAGACATACAGTTATGCTGGCCACTGATGACTCTGCTCTTGCTGCCTGTATTGTGAAAGCAGTGTGAAAAGCCAAAACACTGAGGGCAATGCAGAAACTCCCATAAGTATATGAGTGGTCCAAAGCATGGTGTTGAATACTATTTTAACCACTGGGCCTTAGGAAGCAGTAAGGTGGAGGCTGAGGAAGTGGAGTTAGAGCTTTACCAGAAGTAACTGTAAAGAATGATTATGGTAGAATATAGGCTCTACGCAGAGCCTGATGCAAGTGGCCTGTGTGGTTGTGAGCATTTATACCCGTCCACTGGTGTGTCTGTGTTGCATGCCTGTAGATATTAATCTGACATTGGCAATCACCAGGGCCGGTGCATCCATATAGGTGAACTAGGCAATTGCCCAGAGCAGCACTTTGGCAAGGGCAGCGAAATGTGGACTAATAATTGTGTTGAGCGATATGCTAAAATTTTCCAACTGGCCTCTGTCAGCCGATCAACCGATAACTGCTGATGTATTCATGCAGTTATGTGCCCGCACGTGCAGTGGGTAGTCACCGCTGTCTTCTACACTGAGACTTTCCCTTAGTGTTCAATCTTGTACAGCTATTTTTTTTATTTTTATTTTTTTCAACAAGACAAGCACCTCATCCCCACGCTCCTCAGCACACAGGGATTAAGTGGACTTTTGCCTGTAAAATATGGGTACAAAATGCTACACGTCGCATTTTTTTGGACTCTCATGATGGTTAAATTTACTCTTAACTGTTCAGCTCCAGTGACAGAGTGACTCGGCTTGTCCGGGTGCTCAGGCAACTTGCACACAGAGTGGCACTCCACCGGCAGTCTTTGCGCTGGTCAGTTCTGCTCCTGCTGGACTCCTTTCTACTGAAAGCTAGAAAACCAGAGTCTGCCTGTTCCTGTTTTTTGTCAGCATATGCATATAAAATGTCAACATATTGCGTAATGTGCATACTTCTAATATGATTTGTCTTCTAATAATTTTGTTGATACTCTGAGCACATGTTGCACTAGTTTGTGTGTTTCTGCTGTATTGTGTTACAAAAAGAGGGGCGGCACAATTGTTTTTTGCCAAGAGCAGAAGAACACGCGCCGACCCTGGCAATCACCCTCTGAGTTTTAGGTTCAGGCGGAAGCCAACAAGCTGTAACAGCTGGCTACAAACTAGCGTCAAACGCAGTGTCCTCTGTAATTTCGGTGGTCTGTAAAGGATCATTTCTTGAGGGATTCTCGTCTTTTGAGATTGGGTGGTTTAACTGATCAAAAACGATGATTCAGTCAGTGGGCTGTCTGTTGATTACTGCAGGAGCATATGACCTCTGGGTCTTTCATAAACCAACACAATGCTTCATTTATCGTTATTACTTGCCATTTATACACTTATCAATTGACAGGATACTGAGCAATTTTTCAAAAAGGACAGTTATTGTTCAGAGTTGTGGTCTAACTCCTCCACTTCTTCAGAACAGAGGATGGGGTCCAGTCTGAGTGTGGACCAGATAAGGTCCACAGGAAGGAGCCTGCAGCTGGGGTGGACTGACAGGACACATGACTAACTCACTCATTCTTTTAGTTGAAGTCACAACAAAAATTTTACAAGAGGCTTTAGCACCAGTGGCTGTTTTCCATAGATCAAAAACAGAGGAACACATGACCAGACATTGCTGCTTCACAAGAAGATGACTGAAGACAAGTCTGTCTCCAAAACCCTTTTGGCAAGACGGAATAGCTGCTGCATATTGTGGGAATTGAATAGAGTATTTTGACTAGGGTCTGAATTAAATACATCTTATGAGAGGCCTTGCAGGGGAATGAACTTTAACATCTGACGTGTAAAGTGTTGAAATCCCTTGTTTTTCTGAACTTTGAAATGTCGTGTCTTGTTTTCTGTGTTTCTGAGTGTAATTCTTGCAGGAATGAGGTAATCTAGATAAAATAAAATAAGATGATCAGATGAGTTGTACAGCAACAGTATATAACACCCAGAAAACCTGACACTCAACAGAGAACACTTGTAGAGATCTTCTCTCCATGCTGCATGATTAAAGGATCTGATTCATCACACTGTGTTTGTCTTATTCTAAGACGTAGTAGCAGACTAGTTTCAACAGGTAAAATTTCCCTGACAATATTCCAATAGTTGAATGAGACAGCCCTAACATGCTACGTAAAGAATAGAATGGAATCAACTTGGCAAGGCAGCAGATCCAGGCTGCTGTTTTTTGTACCAATGTTGTTATCTCAGTCAATGTACACATTATATATCCTGTGCAGGCAATCAGTCCTGGGCCAGCCTGTCCCTCTGAGGAACCAAACCTTGAGAGGTTTCCCCAGTTCTCCACACCCGGCAGGTGGAGGGCTCCGAGAGACAGCACTGCAAATCAAATAGAGTTTGATGTACCACAGGTTCAGCCTGGACCTGAATCCATTCTGCCTGTTATTTAGGCTATTGTGGTGAAATTGTCTGTTCTTGTTTTTGGTCTGAGATAAACTAAGCTGTGTGTGGTGAGAAAGAGCCAGAATAAGAGCCATTAGCCCAGCTTGGATTCAGGACTGCTCCTAGCCAACATCTGGTTGCTGGATGATGACACTGACAGAACTGCACATCTGCATCGTAAGCAACAGAAAATCAGTTTGGTCCTCAGCTGATGTGTCCACATCTTTGAAGTGAACTGTCTCCACCACTTGATGGACTCACTGTGTTCCAAACCAACAGAGTTCATGACTCTTATTATTCAAATTCATAAGATGCACAGAATCATTTCCTGGGTGTATATAAAAAGTATATATTGCGTTTTAATTTTTTTTTTGTCATTTGTATTGTGTTATGTTATATAAAGGACTCCAACCTTTCATTTCGTTGTGCAACTCTGTTTTGCTCAAGGTTGAACAAATGACCTTGTACCTTGAAAAAAAAAGTAAAATATTTACTCTGGTTTTTCTTGCTTTATTAACCCTTGTTGGAAATTGTGACATTTTAAGGAGTAATTTGTTTGTTTGTTTTCTATTCAGGGAAGGTTTTGTTTATACGGTATGTTTGGGAGCATATTTTTATTTGAGATATCTTATCTTCCCAGGTCCAGGTGTTTTTCAGCGCTGGATGGTGTATTTGTTCTTTGCCAAAGGTTGAAATACCAGCCAGTCCATTCTGGAAGCGTCTTTATTGAACTTTTGAGTCCGGCCTTCTCAGAGTCAAAACAATAAAGGGGGTAAACATCAAGAACCAACAAACCAGGAGAGGAGACTCAAATAAGGCCTGGATCCAATTTTATTGACATGTCTCTCATATAATTAGGAAAACAGGATGACAGAGACTGACAGCTCCTGAGAAGTTGAGTGTGTGTGTGTGTGTGTGTGTGTGTGTGTGTGTATAAATGAGACAAAGACAAAGGGTAATGGGAAACAGAAAGAAAAATAAATGCTTTTTTCAGTGTTATGAAGGCCAATTAGCAGAAGCATTTTCATTATCAGCCCCAATATTTGAAATATTTTATTTACATTTTACATTTTGGAGACCATACATTTTTTTAAAGAATTTCATTATGTGGTGTTTCATTTCACTTCAGATCTGAATTCAACTCGGTTATGAATTTCATCATATCTGCAAAAAATAATCTTGCAGAACGTCACAATCTCATCTCTTCACAATAAACAGGAAGGTAGTGCAAATTCTTACTGTATGTTTTTCTACTCAAACAACAGTGAAGTCTTCAGATGATCCACAAGAATTTAACAAATGTGTAATTTACTCATGTTGCTTCCCTTGCCAGAAATTGTCCTGTTGTAAAATGGTTAAGTAAGGAATAATCAACGAGTAGGTGTGCATTAAACGGCTTGAAGGCACGACGTGGAAACAAAGAACCACTCAACACGAAGTGGCTTCAAACCGTATAACACACACCTTCAAGTAATTATCCCACTTATGCCACGGTCATTCTCAAACAATATAAAATAAAAACATGGCAACTATTAATTAAAGTCCCTTTTACAATCGAACGGTGAGTCTCAAATTGCATTTCTCGTACATGTTCATTTACTGTGTAATGTTACACAATGTACCTACGTAGTGCATTTATTTTAAGGTAATAGTAGGCCTACTATCTAGCACGGTCGCTGTACACTTAAATGACCAAAATAGTCCAAGCATTATATGAAATTAAGTTACATTTGACCATGACTGTGACCTGCCACCACTTAAGTTGACTTAAATTCAGTTCGATTTCAATAAATAAACTTGCTTTCATATCTTTCATGCAATAACTCTGCAATTTGAAAACCAGCAAACTTCCTGACATTATTGATCCTTTTTTTTTTATATATATTTATTGAAACTTCAGTCCAGTCAAAACATGAACTCTAAACCTACATTCAGATTAAAGTAGCAGCTACAATTATCTGTAAGATTTGATTTGTATAAAGAAATTATTCCAAAATGCTGTGAATACATTACATTACAATCACTTGATAGCTGCATGGTTCAATTCATTGCTTATTTTCTCTATGGGGTGATGGCGCAAAGGGATGGGCTGCTGCTGCCAGATGACCGGCTGGTCTCACCTGGCAAGCTGGGATTCTATACAAGTCCCAAAACATTGAAACAGATTTACAAACAGACACTATTTAGATAAACTGGCCACATGAGGGGAATCTACATGGTTCAAATCTGGCTTAAAATAATTTGAAAACTTACTGAAGTTTAGAGTTATATGGTAAAACTTACAAAACAATTTCTTCTAGTTTGTTCAGAGTTCTGCTGCAAGGCTTATAACTCGCACAAGCAAAAGAGCACACATCACACCTGTTTTAGCTTCCCTTCATTGGTTACCATTTAATTTTAGAATTCATTTTAAGATTTTGATCCTTATTTTTAGAGCCTTGCACAGACAAGCTCCTTCTTACATCTCTGACCTGATACATTCTCATACTCCCACCCACAGTCTGAGATCATCAGGTCAGAAGCTGCTTGTAGTCCCACATACCTGAGGGGATTGCTCCTTTCAAGTGGTAGCACCCAGATTATGGAATGCACTGCCTCTCTCTTCGCGTTGCTTAAATTCTGTTGATGTGTTTAAAAAGCAGTTGAAGACCTTTTTATTCAAACAGGCTTTTAATTAGACGAGGGCTTTTATGGCTATCTGAATCTTTGTTTTATGTATCCCCATCATGTTTCTTTGTCTTTTGCTATTTTTGTATGTCTTTTACTATTTATGTATTGTGAAGTACTTTGTGATTTTTATCTGTGAAAGGTATTATATAAATAAACTTTACTTACTTACGTACTTACTTAAACTACACATTATTTAAAATTGCAGAGCCTGACAATCGTGTGTAAAACATTTTAAGAACTCAGTGTCATTGCATGTTGAGAAAGAAAAGTTTTGTAAAGCTTAATATTACTTTGTGGTTTACAAAAAGGTCAGGTTACTCAAAGAGTTACCTTACATCAAAAGGTCATCAGAGGGTTCATCATAAGTATATGGGAAAATAGAGTCAGATTAGACAAGGATTTTCAGGAAAGACTGTATTTTGATCTAAATAAAAAATAATCTGTATCATATGTATGCATAGCAAAATCAGCACTTACACTTGTTTTCTGCTTGCAGGTCTGTCTCCAGCATATCACATGACAGTGAGGAGGCAGAGCCAGGTACCTCTACAGGTAGTGGGTAGGACTTTGTTTGACACAGTTTTACTCAGCCTGCCTGATCCCACACCCAGCACCATCACTGACAGGTCTAGTCACCGGTGTTTCCTACCAAACAGGATCCCCTGTGAAGGACTGATGTTGGTCTATTAGTGGAGGATGAAGCACAGGTGATTCCCCCAACAAATCTCATCTCACCTGATTGCCACTCGGAAACTCTCAGTGAATGTAATGCACATTACCTGGCTGACATGATGGGTCACGCCATTTCCCATATATTGACCAGAGGGCCTGAACTCTGTCGAAGAGGCAAATTTCCGCTTGCACGCTGCTTTTAATTCCATTTTTTAACCGCAACACTCCTCGTCATGTCCTCTAAGCTTTCATTCATTAGTTCTGTGAAGCAGTGGTATTTAGCTGTGTTGTTTTGTGCCGTGCTGTGCAAGTTGTCTTTTAGAACTGTTAAACTGTGCATATTTGGATATGTTTTTACACGCAATGTGTTAATGGACCCTTTTGTTATGTTTGTATGTTGTCTGTTGTGTACATTGTTAGTTGAATTGCGCACAAACTCCTGGCTTCAATGTGTATGCCGATGATAATTCAGTGCGTCTGTGTGCCTATGTGTGCAGATAGGGTGTGTGTGTGTGTGCCTGCACTCTGGATGCACCCTGTCACTGAGCCATAGGATTTAAATGCTTTATAATGAAGTCCCAGGTTAAGCTGTAGTACAGCTAACTTCTGTGCTGTCATTTCCACACACAAACACAAGCCAAAATGCAGCGAATGGTCTTGCCAGATGTCATTTTAGCCATCAGAAACTTTCGCGTGCACACGTAAAACTGTCGGGGGGGTTTTGCCTTTAAAGTGGAATTTAAATTAATATTCTTGCCTTGTCAGCATGCTGCAGTAAATTTCTATTTGCCTCATTTGATAGTTTCGGTATAATGTGTGTCCAGGTTTCCATCCACACACTGACAAACAGAGTCTGCGTGGAGCATATTTATATTTCCATCTCGGATTTTTACAACTGAGGTATGGAGCATTTGGAATTAGATTATTGTTTGCTTAACATCGCCTGTTGACGGTCTGAAATGACTGTGAAATGTTTAAGCAAAACAGTTAACCTAATCTTCAACATGTCCAAGCTCCTTTTAGGAGGCAAGCCCTCCAGCCTGTAAGCCACCTTCTTCATACAACGTTTTCAAGACAGCAGCCCATTAATAAATATAGTGTCATCATAATGAATAGAACTGGTGACAAGAATACAGAAAGCAAAAATAAAACACCAGTTTTCCTTTAAAAACACTTCAATGAGGTGACCAGTGATTTAACCCATGACCTGTTATGCACTGTTCTGTATGCTTTGTTTGCACCAACTAATTGAGACTGGAAAACACCTTGTCCAGCTTGGCTCATTCTGGTGCGATACCCCCACCAGAACTGTGTGGTGCAACAATCTGAAACCACATACATGCCCTTAACCCTCCTTTTATGTTTGGTCAAATCTGACCGACTTACCAGATTTCCTTCTAAAAAAAAATGCAGTTAATTTCATTTGTTTGTCATGAGGTTCCATGACTTTGTTCACACATGGCATCTACACACACACAAAATAAATTTTGAGAATTTCTATAAAATTTTTTGTGTTTTATTAAACTTGTATACACCTGTGGTGTCCCGGTCAAAAATGAATGGCCATTAGAAATGAATGGGTAAGACATCAATTAGTCTATTAAATAGTGTTCAAGCACATTCCCACACGTCTTTCCCACACCCCAACATGCAGGTGTCTTTGAGCAGGTACAGGCACACACATTTACACGCGCACACACATGCACACACCTTATGCCACACTTTTTGTCTTCTATGAGAACCCCCATTGGAACCACACCTGTTGAAGATCCACACAAGAAAAGCACACAACATTGTTTCAAGGATACATAAAACTTTCTTGTAGCTCTGGTATACAAACTTTTTGGAGGCTTTGCTAAAAATTCATTCTGTGGTAGCACGTTGGCTAAGTGATATACTTTATGAGGCTCTGGATTATGAGTTGTATGAGCTGAGTTAAGTGAAGCCTACAGCCCATAAATATCAAATGGAAGTACAAAACTCATAATGTTCACCAAAATTTGAGTTAATGAAAATATATAACACAACATTAGGTAATAAAATATGTATTTTTATGGATTTATAACACTCTGACATGGATCGGTCATGGATTGGAACAGTAAGATAATTAAGCTGAAATTAACAGAATAGGAGGGTTAAAAGCTCAGTATGATGTAGTTTGATGATGTGGTGAAGTCACAGTTTTATTTACATTACATTTAGATCACATTTGCCAACATCTTTCCTCACTCTCTGACTGCGGTTTCACTGTCAGTTAGTGAAAGGTGACAAAATTAAAAGCACCATTACCTTGAATAAAACTGTGTATTTCTCTGAGTTTAAAAAAAAAATGTTGGAAACCATTGTATATACGCAATTCAACCAAATATGTAAAATATCATTGTTTTAATACGTTTTTGAAGTAGATATTAAACATATTGTATGTTTAAACAAATGTCACTTATTTGTAGGAACAAATCAAATGAGTTTTTGGAATAATAATAATAATAATAATAATAATAATAATAATAATAATAATAATAATAATAATCTGAATGTACATTATGAGATGAAACTACAGTTTCTGGGTTTAAATGGGTCATTCTCAAGAGAGTCATTTTTATAAATAGAACAGAATGAGAAATTTTCTTGCTTGAGTGCCAAGGGCCATCTCTTACAGACAAGAGGTAGTTCACACACAATATACATTACACTTAAGATAAGAATAGACAGGGTTATTATAAACACCAGCAAATTCAATACAGAAACAGAAAAAAAAAATGCAACATAGCATCATACTAGATGCACTGTAAATCTTTTCCGGCATCCTTCAGATGTGTGAAGGTTAATGGGACTCATTATGCAGTCTGCCTGTGCTAGTGAGCATACACATACCAACACACACACACACATGCAGGCAGGCATGCATGCACGCACACACACATGCGCATGCACACACACACACACACACACACACACACTATTTTTAGAGGGTTTTACTTCTCTGTATCCCAGCAAGAGAAAAAGGGGTTGAAGGAGACGCTTGTTATTCCCTTGAGCCTCTGCCGGCCTGAGGGCAGATGAAAAGTTGGAGTGATTCTTTGAATACCAAGTTCTTTTCCTCTTTTCCTCTTTCCTTCTCTCCTCGTTCTTCTTTCTCTGCTTTGCTCGATCAATCGAGCTGTCCAGTCGTCGGAGTCTATCCATGAGAGGGTCACAGTCATCCATCACCAGATTATTTCCTAGCCTAGTTCCTGTGCACTGCCTTGAATTAAGTGGTAGTTTGCCAGATCTAAACATGGCTTTCAGACAATTAAGTATGGCGTTTGTGATGGATGAGTGGCAGCCCAGAGCAAGTATGCCAGGCTAATAAGTCCTGCTGTTGGTGATACTGTTTTGCTCATGCTACGGAACTATGTGTTAGGGGTTCCAAGGATAGAGGACCACAATAGCAAATATAATACGTGTATGAAGCAGGAGAAACTGAGGAGTGAGGACACAGTCTGTGTTGTTTTCTTCCCAGATCACATCTGAAAAATGTGGGGAGACGCTGCCCCCTTTAAATGTCCCCAGAGCAACTTGTCCCAGCACAGAAGTTCCACCCCCCTGACTTTTAACATAAATGTGACATAAGCACCCAAATTATTCAACTGAGGCCATAAATAAAGAAAGAAACATAACAAAATAAAGTACTTTCTTAAATCTTAATTGTGGTTGACCTATTTTTGGGAGGACCACATATGCTTTGATAAACACATACAAACATATAAGAAGAAGGACAGAATGATCAAGTAAGAAGATTATCCTGTTCTCTAAAGTTTGGCCAGATGAAAATAATGTAACAGTGTTTGTTTTATAAAATTTTGTTTGTTGTTTAATATGCGAATTGTGTTACAAAACCAAACTGGATGCAGTCTGCATTAATTACAATAGTTATAGGGGCTGCTTACATGTCTGATCTCACTTTTTGTGCAGCAATGAGTGTGATTTGAAGTAATTTTGATATTTATTGTAGGAAGTTATGATACAAATCTGAGAAAGAGAAAGGTAGTTAGCAATATACAGTACAAATTTGATCAAGTCAAATCTGATTTGGAGTTTATGCATGTCAGAATAGTACTGTCTCCGAATAAACTTGGACAGACCAGTGGTAAAGAGCAGAGAGAAGAGGGTATATAGTGTGTTTTATTTATTGTCTTTTTATGGTTACACAGTGCCTCAGTCACAAGGGATAGTGATGCAGGAGTCAACCGAATTTCCTGCGGGGTCCCGGAACAAACATGTGGGTCGTGTGGGTTTGGGTCAGCTTTATGAGAAAATATCACAAGTGTGGGCGGTGCAGGTCAATGACTAACAAAGCACTGATCAGAGTTGGCCAAAGAATTATTAATAACATACAGAAAAACTTACAAAAATGTAATGTGTGCAATACTGTCTACTGTCTTTTTCCTCTCTCTGTCACTCACTAGCTCTGTCTCAGTCATACACAGACATACACAGACACACACAGCGGCGCCGTGTGCTGGCTGCTCTCGGCCTGGTCCTCTGTCTCATCTTAGTTGAATTGAAACGGTTGCTAAAGTCACTGACATTTCACTTAGAGTTATAAAATGACAAGAGTAAGAAGAGTTAACCAGCAGGATGATGGCAGAGGATTAGTTTTCAAAGTGAAATGCAAAAAGCACCTAAGTTAGTTCACAATATTTTGGATGCTTGATAGCTTGAATAAAAGGGAGTTTGTTAGCCCACCTGTTGCCTTTAGCTCTTGTCTAACACCTCCTCTCTCATTCCTTTACTTTTACAGATGGTATGAAAGTACTCCCAGGCATACTTAAAACTGACCCGCTGTCAACAAATGCTAAAAAATGCAGGCCCGTGCCCGTATCAGCGAATCACCATACTTTCAGGCCTCAGCTCCTCCTGCTGCACCAGTAGAGCCTCCTTCAAACTTTAGGGACCTTGTACAGGAGAGCAATGGGCTCCCCTCCGCTCCCCTCCTTCTACCATGGACAAGGGAGGTTGCAAGGACAAGGGTCTTACGCTTCTGGTTCGCTGGGAAGGGTCGTCCCCACTGGGGCTCCCCTCCCCTTGCTGTGAAGGCCAGGGACAGGCACCCATCTCCCAAACCACACTCCCGCGAGGGCTTCAGCTGATGTATCCTGCTGGCTCCAGATCGATCAAAGATGCCATCAGTTACGCCAAGCAGTCTCCCTAACCAACATGATACCCCTGAAGGCTCCTTCCCGTCATTGACCGTAGAATCCAGAACTTGTAAGTCTTGGTATATCATGAACTATACATTCTACTTGTTATTATCCCAGATTTTAGGGTCTTTGAGCATTGTTTGAAAACAATACTTGCCTACAGTTTGTCTTGACATTGTTAATGTAAAATGACAAATTCTGTTCACTTTTAAATCCAGCTGAGAGTTCAAAAGAAGCCAGGTTAAAGGCACAGGTTTCATCAAAAAACTCACTGACGCTTTATAAAAACTCACTTTTTAAGCCTTTCCATCGTTTCACTGACTAAATGCTAAGACTACATACAGTTTTTCTCCTGTGGTCACTTGCTACATTGTCTATGAAATTCTATTTTCAGTGAGTGGTGTGCAGAGGCGGTTCTGACCTCCCTTGGGCCCTAAGCATAATTCTGAGAAGGGCCCTCCTACCTGACCTGTGAGCTATGTAAATCTTTCCATTGCCACACAGTATCAACTAACACAGCAGTGGTTCAAGTTCAATCCTCCCTTCTTACGAACAGTTTGCTCCACCTCATAGAATTAAAAATAAGCATACCTTAAAAAGCATGAGGTGAAAACAAGCAATATTTACTGGATAGAATATTCTCTATGAAATGTTAATAAATGGATTTTAACACAAATACAACACAAAACAAATAAAACATTTTAAAAAATTTGAAAAAAAAATTAAAAAATCATTTAAAATATGGTGGAATGTAACTAACTACATTTATGTCAAGCACTGTAAGTACAATTTTGAGGAAGTTGTTCTTTACTTGAGTATTTCTGTTTTATCCAACTTTATGCTTGTACTCCACTGAATCCTAGTAGAGACAACCACTGTACCTATTACTTCACTACATTATTTGACAGCTTAAGTTACCAGTGACCTTTCAGATTCAATTTTTTAACTTTTTTTTTTTTTCAAACAAAAACAAGTACAAAAAAACCAGATTTACAAGCAGATATAATAGAAAACACCAACAAAGGCCAATTTACTGCACCATGACTACTTTTATCTTGGGTACTTTAAGTACATTTTGCTGATAAATCTATACTTTTACTGAAGAACTGATTTGAATGTAGGACTTTTAGTTGTAGGGAACAAGCCATTTTCCTAGTGTGGTATTGGTGGGGTACTTTCACATATGTAGCTAAATTAGTATTTTTCCACAGGAATAAACCTCGACTGACAGGCTAAATTGGCTTATCATTGTCTTGTTTGAATGTCATGTGCACCAAGAAGGAAGAGGTGTGACGAGCCAATGCATTGTCTGGACTGAGTCCACAGAGGTTACTGCTGGAAGGAGAGTTTTATTTTGTGCATGCACACATGCCTCTTATGTTTTTTGCGCTGCAGTTTATACACACACTACTGCCTGTTGCTCTTTATCAAGTGTAATACATGGTTATATTTGACTCTCAGATCTTTCAGAATACAGTAAGCAAGATGCAGACAGAGAAGAGATTCACTGTTCATCCCAGCTAACATTAGCAAGACAGAGGACAGAGAGATGCACTAACTGCAAGCTAGTACAGCCTTTAAGAACTTAATATCACTGTTAGTAGCTTACTACAGTGGGAGAGGGAAACACAAGTTTACCCCACAGCTGTTCCAGCAATACACTCTCTTGTTGTTTTTCTCTCTTTTCATGATCAGACAGATAGTGATGCTTCATACTTTCATTTCTCAGTTGTTGTTCGCTTTGACAGGAGGGGTAGGTGGTCCCTACGCAGCTTGCTTAGTGTTGCTGGCTATGGTTGTGCGAGGCCTTTCTGCTGTTTATAACCAATTCTGCCATGTTGGTAGTTGGACAAGCGCATTGTTACAGAGAGGCTGTGAGGACTGGTTAAAATATGAACTGAGAATGGTCAAGCAAAGAAGTTGAACGAAGAGCAGATTGTTGAGGACTTCATGGAGCATAAAATTCAGAGAAAGACATTCAGACAGGTGAGTGTATGCATTTACTGCTTTGCCAAGCAATGCAGCAAAGTGTAATATGAACAATGCAGCTCTCTTTACTTTGTGTGTTTATGGCTGCTGCCCCTGTAGAGTTTTGTTTGTACATCTGTCTGATTATTGATGTTTAGTTCTGCTGTTAAGGTGGCAGCTTTTTGAACCTGCTGCAGTGTCCATAGCTCCTTTTTAATAATGTTGGTCGTTTGTGTTTACTTGTGTTTTGTCTCTTTTCTGGCTTACTGTCATGAGGCTATACAAAGGAAGTCTGTTATGTATTTATAGTTGATAATACATGATATTCACAGGCTACAATATCTATCTATACAAATGTAATTTATAGTTGGTTTGGACATCGGGGCTCTGTGGCTGGACGTTCTTGTTAAACTCCAACACTAGTTGTTGGATTTACACACTGTACAAAAACTATGACCTCTAGTATTAAGAACTTTCTCTTCTAGTCTTCTAACCAATTTGAGGTACAGAAGCAAAGAACAGCCTGACATAGATTCTGCAATCCTCTTGTTCACCCTGTCTGAGGTTGGATAATAATACACCCCACCCCAGGTGAGGTGCCCCTGGGCAGTAGCTGACATCTCCCACTGAGACAGCTTTGATTTAGAGTGTATTTGAGAGGGAAGGAACTTCACTCTTTGAGAAAAGATTTGATGTATGAAGTGCTGCCCTTTATTAGACAGTGCTTTTGGCCTTATGCTGTCAGAGGACAGAAGGGTCATCCGCTCAGCTACTATCAGACTCTTGACAAACCACAGAAAGAAGGAGAGAGGCAACATGTTGATTAGTTTCTTTAACAAATACATGCTGCTGTTGTTGAAGCAGGGGACAGTGGCAGGTCATGAGTTGGACACCTCTGAGAATTCCTACTGGGAGAGAGCTGAGGATGCAGTAGGAGTCCTGTTGTTGTTATTTACAGCACTGAGTTGGTGACTGGGTGCTGAAAGTCTGGGTGAAAGGGGAGGAGAGAGTTTTCTCCAGAAAGCTGCACAAATGATTTTTCTACTGACAACATAGGTATGATATTATGGTACAGGCTTTACGGATTTCATTAGAAGACGGCTCTTAGAGGTGGATGCAGGGGACGTTGGAAGCAACTGGTGAGAAGGGCCAAGTTGACCCCAGGATTCCACTGGATGCATGTGTGTTCCAGAAACGGCTCCACTGTGTGTTTGCTCCATGGCCCGCCATCCGTCAACACCTAACGGCTGCGTTCAGGCTGCGTTTCAGAGTGCAGCGCAGCCAGACAGTTGGAGTCAAGAGACTATGAGAATTTGTAGTAATTACAGATTCAAGTGCGACTGCAGCCTCTGAAAGCCTCTGAACTGTTGACTTCAGGCCCGGCTCTGCACATAAGGATTTTTTTTTTTTTTATGAAGTTAAGTGAAATATGATCTGGCTTTAACACAAAGTGTTTTATTCCGAAATTAACTGGATGTTTTAATGTTGTATCTGTGTCTAACTTCCTGTCACACTCAGTCTGCTCTGTGCTGAATTGCTGAGTTGTGCTTCATCATCTGGCAAAAATAAAAACCTTGCCTATCTGCTGCGGGCTCCAGGTCACTGGAGCTGCGACGGAGTAGAAACACAATGCAGCCACATTCAGTGGAAGCACACGCGGTGACTAGGATTGAAACACATCAGCTCCGCAGCCGCTTCCAGAGTGTGGAGATGCACCACACACGCATCTGGGTGAATTTAGGGGTGACGGTGTGGCACCAATGTGACGGTATTTTAAGAGCTTGTCATTTTCACCCTTTAGAAGGCAAATACAGCCTAGACATACACTAGGCTGAGGCTTGAGAGATGATCAGGGGAAAGTGTTGATGAGAGAACTGGGGCTCGTTTCACAAAGGAGGTTAAACAAGTTCTGAGCCTAACCCCAAACTCTGAGTTGATTTAACCTTAAATGAGAAATTCCGATTCCAGGAAAAGCTGATTTGAGTTAGATAGGTTAACTCTGAGTAAGTTAACTCTGAGTCAAGTGCTTGCACCATGACTATAAAAAGCTGACATTACTGGAGCTCTGATGCCACAATTCACCATGGCGGCAGTGGACAAAAAGAGGTTGCCTGTTTTTCTCCTATGGAATTAGAAATCCTCACATATGGCAAGTATGGACATCATTATGGGAAGAAGAAAAAGAAAACGCTGCAGCAGCAAAGGGGAGTGGACTGGCATGGGAGAAAATTGCCGCTCAAATAAATGTGTAAGCTTGACTGTAGTCTGTTTATTTAATCACAGTTCTAATATTACAGGTGAAAACTGGTTAAATCGTATTGAACCAAAAATTCATTTTCATTTAGGATTTCATGTGGGTGTAAAGCAGACTTGGAAGCAGTTTAAATTAAATAAAAAAATTGTAAACAGGTAAGGCTTGATAAGGCGCAATAGGCTCCTTGCAAATCAGTTGCCTTGTGGTATTTATGCCACCACACCAGGATTTTTTTTTTTTTTTTTTTTTTAAAAAAGGTCATACCTTGGAAGTTACAATGCCTTGGTTCTTTTCACCTCTTGTAATAGACTAAAGTCTATGAGCAAAATCCTACTCGGATATCTCATTAGTCAGTATCCTCACATCCTCTCCTCCCCATGTTCCCTAGCTGCACTCCCCACATGTTCTGATTTAGTGCCTGGCTGATGCATAAAAACACCCCCACGTATGTAAACAGCAACTAACACACAAACAGCCCACGCCACCAATTATAAATTGGCCATTACAAATAGATCATTACATTACAAGATATAAATGTACTTTTTGTTTCATAGAGTGTGCTGAACTGATCCAGCGGGTTAACATTATGTGCATACAGGTACATTTATATGCGTATGTACACTGCATTTATAATCACAAAGTAAACATTTGCAGATTTGCCTCCACTGTATAAACTATAACTGCATTGTTGAAACAATCTACCCTCCAAAGATAAAATGTTAATGAGTGACTAATTAAATCCCAACTGAATAAACTAAATACTAACCTAATAAATTTGGAAACTCTGCTATATTACTTGGTTTTGTCAAGGCAATTTCATTATCAGAGCATTACATTTTCAGCAAGGAATCTTAAAATACAGAACTTTGTTTTTTTTTTGTAAAGGATGTTAAATCTGCTTCAAATATTAAGAATGCACTTGAAATATTAAAAATGAAATATTTAGAATACATACATACACACTCACACACACACATATATATAAACTTGAAATATTAAGAATGCACGTATTATATTAAAGTTGAGTGTCTCATTAAGTACCTACCAAAGTCTGAGTGAAAATAAATGTTCTCAACATTAGAAAACCTAGTTCAAAAAGAGCTAATTTAGGGGATAATAACATTTCTCAAGACTGTATGGGCGTGGCAGATCACGTTTTGATTGACACCTCTTTGAACCCCAGATTTGTCAACTGTCTCTCGTTTACACAACAGCCATAGAACAAAGCGTGGCTCAGCCCTGTTGTTGTCGAACTGCTAATAAATCACTTCTGTAAAATTTATATATTTTTAGGTGATAATGTCACAGTGTAGTTTCAAAATATGTAGTCAGTTTTTTAAAATAATGTTTGTTTGTAAATCTGACATGAAGTTTTCGAACTTGTGTAGAGCTGCAGCTTGCCGGGAGACCTGCTGGTCTGCTTGCTGCTGCAGCCCCGCTACATGCTGTCACCCTGGGATGAAAGTTAACCGATGATCGTTGCAGAGATTAAAAGCTGGCCATAATGTTTCCATAGCATTTTAAAACATGATACAAAAATGAAAGGAGGCTTTGATGTCTTCTCATGTTGATAAGTTGAACCTTATTGATGAAAAAAATCATTTCATGCACTGTGCCAGTCAAACGTATTTTTCAAGGTGGAGCCTTTTCTTGCATGGTGGTCAATGCGTGAGTTATGCCATGAATTAATCAGTCTACCTTAAATGCCAATATGACAATTTGAAGAGGGTTTAAGAGGATTTATTTGTCGCATATACCTATCGTATCATAATTTATTTCCTTTTTGCCTTTCTTGCATGATGACACGCTTTAGTAACGATTGTATTGCTAGCTTGGTTAAATGCAACACTCATTAGAAGTTTTAGCTGGCTCAGACTGAAAAAGGCTGACTGAGCAGAGCAGAGTGGTTCTTACGTACAGTAAAATTTGGTTACTGCATTTAACCCATCACTGTGGGAAGCCACAGCATGGCCCCTGGGGATCCTCTCCAGATCTTAGCCAGTGCCTCGGTCAAGGGTACTGACTGATGACAGACCTAACAAAATGTTTCTAAACGTTTCTAATGGTGGGGGAAACCAGATCAGTTTTAAGTTTTTTTCAGTACTTAACATAGATCATGGCTCCTTTAAGAATGAACTGTACCTCTTAGAGCATAATGGAGTTCTTGCAGTTTCGAGAAAACTGGGAGAAGAAAAACTGTTTTTCCTCATTAATATGTAAATGTAAGCATATGTGCTCTAGAATTTAATGAAATCGTTTCCTCTATAAGGCCAGCCTGCAGGGTGATTATGGATATTCTGCAGTTTTTATCTGAATAAGAATTAATTTACAGGAGAGTGACTACATATAATAAAAAACAGTCTGATGTTCACATCACAATATTAGATGATCTTTTTATTATTTACAGTGGTGGAGGTCTTTAAGTTTGTGGGTTTTTTTTTTTGTTTGTTTGTTTGTTTGTTTTTTCTGTGTTTAATGACCATGTCCCTTGAACAGGCCTAAGTACTGTAGCTTAGCTTCATACAAGCTTGCAAAGAGCTCCTGTTTGATTACAGCTGGCTGGTAATGTCTGTTCACTTTATATAGTATATGTGATTACTTTTTTTGTAATGCTAGAAAAAAAAAGTTGCTTTTGTTTGTTTTTTTTCAATGATAAGCAAATTTTATTTTTTTCTTCTCATTCCTTATAAAGTACATGTTCTTGCCACTGCTAAATATAAATGGTTGCCAACCAACTGATCAGAAGAGGGCAATGAACTGACTGGAGCTTTAATTAGCCAGTCAACATCAGCTGTGTTTAACTGTAACTAATTGACCCCTATTAGAACTGACTGAGAGTCAAAAATTTAAGCCAGAGTTTGTGTGTGTGCTTTTGTTTGCATTAGTTTGAAATGTTCTCACAGAGATATATGAGCCACTGTGTGTGTGTGTGTGTGTGTGTGTGTGCGTGTGTGTTTACGCAATCAACATCAGCTGTGTTAACTGTAACTTGACACTTTCATATTAGATGTAACTCACAGAGAAGAGTAATCGCCCTGATCTCACACCTTGAACAAGGGGCTAGTATGGCAAAACCTAGAGTCGTTTCTATGACACAACCAGATGACGAGAGACATAAAGTGGTCCCACCTGCCTTTTTCAAGTGTCAGTTATTGTTGCTGCTTAGAAAATTGGTGTTGTTTCAGGTATTTTTTTAATTTTACTTTTCAACCCTTGAGCACCAAACAAAAACATCACCCACTCTAGCTCATGCAATACACACCCATTATAAACTCTGAAACGGTCCAAAAATCTCTTGATACTTAAATCATGATTTCATGAAAACCATAGCAGATACTGCAATGCCCATTTTCATGCTTAAAGTCTAGAATTTTGTGTCTGATTTCCAGTTTCAGTCATGTTTCTGTGTCTAAGAATCATGACGCCACACGTGTTCAAACTCGGGTGAAATTTGGTCTTTTTGAGCTCTTCTCATGACATTTACCATTCATTCTTATGGCACTTTTGTTTTTGTGTTTTTTGAGATATTAGCACAACATTCCCGATAATTTTGCACTTTTTGGTATATGTTTTATGTGTGTGTGCTCAAAGCTGTAGCACTGGTTTCCAAAATTTGGTCGAAGAAAAATAAATTTAAGAAAAAAGAAAGAGGAATAGTAACAGTGTATCAAGCACACTATTGTATTAAAGTCATCACTGTCAGAGAGTTTCCTTTTCCCTCAAGCACAAACAGTGGTTACTTATATCACAGGTAAACATGAATTGACTTAAATCTGCATAAATTTGCTTTGGAGAAATGGAGACGTATTACGCTTTAGTCCTGATTTGGACATGCAAAGCTTACACTCGTCTGCACCTCATTACAGTTAGTGTTTTCTCAGAGTAAGAACTTAAGAAGTTTAGGAATTTTAAAGCAAAACATATAAATAATTGATAGAGTGTCTGGACTCAAAAATCCCTTACATAATACCACACAGTGTATTCTTCTGTATGTATTTGAACCAGACAGTAGTTTTCGGCTGTTTTATATATCTGGTTTCAGCATCATTTGATTTTTGCATTTTTGAAAGGATATTGTATGATGTGACAATTCAGACAAGTTTTGTGAATTTAATTGATAATAAATGCCAAATTCAGGTTTTTTGAATTTGAATAGGCCTATATTTTCATGTACAGTAACTGGTAACTAGTCAACATTTTAAAATGGCTTTTTAAACAATGGCTCTACTATAACTTCTTCTTGTTGTCTGACATAATAACAGTGTGACTGTGAAGTCACTTCATTTAGTTGATAAGGATAAAGGTTAATTACAGGGTGAAACTAAGCATCCTCAACCAGTAGACTGCTGGAAAAAAAAATCATGACCTCCTCTGTGTCCTCCTACATGACTGCTATTCATTTCTTTACCATGATGCCCTGCCTACAAACTCTGTATTAAGACATGAAAAGAGGCACTTTGATTATTTATAACTGATGGCCTAAAAACATCATTTATCATCAAGATTTTGAAAACTGACATAGTCAATCAACATTGGTCTCCTTATCATCCTTCGAAAACTTTAAACTCTGGTCCCACTTTAGTAAAATCTCATGTAAATGTCTGCTTGTGTTAAGAGGTAGAATCCATCTTTTCAGCTGGAGAATGATGCTCACAGATTAGCCAGGCAGAGGCCACTTACATTGTTAATTTCATTACCTCACCGTGATGAATTGAAAGAAGAAGAGAGGAAAGAGCCCGATGGATCCAGTTCAAGTGGCACCATCTTAGTGCTTACAGAGATTCTCCTGTATTTCAATTTGCTGCATCTTGTACTCTTCCATAGTCTGCAGTTTAAATGGAGGACTTTCATGATGCAAATGCAGGCAGGAGCGATAAATCTCTCTTGCTATACTCCTCTGGGTTCCCCTGATGCAAACGATGTGCTCTCTCTGTCTCTCCTTTTCCTACACTCGCACAACCAGACTCTCTCTCGCACTCTTCCTCGCTTTCTCTCTGCAGCATCATGTTACACTCGCCCCCAGGCCACATGAAAAATGAATCAGGCCCAGGTGAGGCAGTGAGGGGGTGGAGAGGCGGAGAGAAAGTAGAGAGAAGGAGAGAGACCCCAAAAAGTAAAGCTTTGACTTTTCTCAACAACTTCTAGGTATCTTAAATTAAGATGTAACATTTGCTCAGTCACACAGACTCATGCCCATATACACAAAACACGCTGGGCCAAAGCTATTCTAGAAATCTTTAAGTAATCCAGTCCTGTTGTCAGTCTTGCCATTTACTGATTCTAGTAACTTGTTTATATAAAAAGTAAAATTAGCCATTATGTCCTGATATACATTTGCAGTCAAAGAGGAACTTTGCCATATAAAATTTTGAAAAATACAAAGAGTACAGTAAAACACAGTTGTCCATTCTTGCTATGGTCGCATTTCGGTCAGTATCAGTCAGTAGTATATTTATTTTGATATCCTGCCCTAATGCAGAGTAAAGTCACACACACAAAATGGATAAGCCAATGAACGCACAGAACACAGAGGCATATAAAGACATACATGTGACCTAACATCTGGGATGCATGCTACTAAAAAACATCTTAGGAAAACATCTGATGAGAGGACATTAATGACTCTAGTAGCTGCTGACCACTGAGCCTCAGTAGTGTTTCTCCTCACCAGAAGGAGGTGGTCGATGTTCAGTATGGCAGAATGGATGACCTAAGGAAAGTCAAAGACAGTGTGATCCTTACCAACCAGATAGCTGTGGTCAAGCTTGGCCAGACACCTTTGCTGTACAAGGTAAGATCAAATCAAAACTCTGCAAAGTACTACTGCTCTGCTCTGCGGCTGATAACTGAATCACAGATGTGATTTAATGCTCTACGTGACCTGTTATTATAATCCTGCAGCAGGGAAAATATTTGCCCTGACTGAGGAATGAGATCTTTTGATCTTTAAAATGAGTGCAAGTGTAAGATATGACAAAAAAATATATTTTCACATAATGAGGGGGTTTAAAACTTAGTTCCCAAATTGATGTTTGGTATGCTATTTTACTTGCATGCTACAACTCACTGCCCTTTGAAGATACAAGGTTCAGCTTGCTGCACTGGAAATTTATATACTGTATATGGCCAGTCATGCATCACTAATTCTTTTAAATTACTCTTGCCTGAGATTTACCATACCTGATTCATGTTTCCTCACCTCTTCAGTGCAGACATGTCTGAATTCATCTGAAGAAATATCATTAACCATGCACTGATTGATTGGACCTGTTCCTGCCAAGATACATGATGATGACAAAGAAGGCACAAATTCCAATCCAGTTAATCAGAACATAAACATCTTCTAAAATGTTAATTACTATTACTGTATTTAGTTTCTGTTTCATTAAGAGTAGTTCAAACAATGTGAATACAAACTTCATGTTGACTAGTACGGAAATTTATATTTTATTTTGTCTGTGACACAATTATATAATTATATATATATATATATCCACGTATGTTATTTGACCCAATAAATGATTGTTGATAATGAAACTTCTTTCAGGTGAGAACAGGGCAAAATTTCTTTAGACCATAAACTACCAAAATCCTGAATTTTGTCTTGCTTTTTGCAAGAGTTTGTTAGTGGTGATTTAACTAACATCTCGGGCTCAAGTAGGTATGTACGACATATTTGGTAATGCGGTGAACACAAACCCGAGCGCCATTGTAATACAGTGGAAAAGCAGGAGAAATAACTAATTAAATAGATGTGTCAAAGTCAGCCCCAATCATGGCCAATCAAATCAGCTCCTCTCATCCATTTTAAAATAGCTGTAGCGCAGCCTATAGTTTCATAATGGCTGAAGACTGAGCAGATCGTCACTGCCAGCCAAACTTTATGCGGGAGGAAACTCACATTTGTCTGAGAGTTTCGGACTAGTATTCACCAAATTTAGGTACAATGAGTAGGTCTTCCAGTGGAGAATGAAGCAGCCTCAACAGCCTTAGCTGTGAGTGTCCTGTGTTTTGGGGGTGGCAAGGTCTGCATATCCACTGATGCATTGGATAAGTGGAAACCCCACCCAACTCACCCTAATGCTGATTGTAGGTCAGGTGAGAGGTGTTTGAGAGCATGAACATAAGTGCCATGAGAGCAGTGACACAGCTACATCTGCCACAGAACAATAATGAGCTGCTGAGGTTCATGGGAATGATCCAGTATCTCGCCAAGTTCATTCCTAACTTGTCAGCTGTCAGAGCTCTATTAAGAAAGCTGCTTGAAGGAGACACTGAGGCTACGTTTAGACGAGAGTAGCCCTATTAAAAACGTCTTTCCTTTGCATCTTTAAATAAATCCACGTTTACATGGACAACCAAAAGCGCTGTAGTATGCATGCCAGACTGGTAGTTGGCGTTGTATCTTTGTAATGACATACCTGCTTAAAGTGGTTTTTAAGTTCCAAGCAGCCACAAATTAAAGAAATTCAGCCATAGTTTGACTAATAAAATTATGCTACGAACACGGAAATTTGCCTCGATAGACTACGATCGTATTTGACCTGCTTTGGGTGCACTGTTGAGTGTTTAATCAAAATTTGGTAGTGGCTACTGCAGAATGTATTGACTTACACTAGCATTAGCTTTAGTACAGTCACCACTGTCACAGCCTTTGTGGTTTGCCAGTTTACACAGCAGGAAAGAAGATTGCGGTTTCAAAAGATTGCACTCTTGAACTTGGTTTCAAAAGTTTGCGGTTTCAGGTGCGCCAGCACACTGTTTTCATGTAAAAGGAAGGCCAAACAGCAACAGAAGTGTTTTGTTCGATGCGAAAACTTTTGTCATCTTAATAGGGTCTGAGAGGCACTAGGAGGAAACACAAAGGAGGAGTTTCGAACACCTCAAAAAGCAACTTTTAAGTTTTATGATGTCAGCAAACTCACTCAGTTGATGCTCACTCAACAGGCATTAGAACAGTTATACGG
The DNA here is from genome assembly GCA_029822935.1 of Naso vlamingii. Taxonomy (NCBI): domain Eukaryota; kingdom Metazoa; phylum Chordata; class Actinopteri; order Acanthuriformes; family Acanthuridae; genus Naso; species Naso vlamingii. The sequence continues at coordinate 2,292,077 of JAPQLA010000020.1, forward strand.
TAGAATGTACAGCCTGTTGTATATAGGTCGAAAGCACTCACTGATTGTCAGTGCAGGTACTCACAAATTGAGAAAGAACTGCTTGCCATTGTCTATGGCTGTGAGAAATGTCATCAATATGTTTCTGGAAAACACATACACACTGAGAGTGACCACAAACTGCTTGAGGGCATCTTCAAAAAAAATGTTGCATCAAGCTCCAATGAGGCTGCAGAGAATGCTTAAGAGATACAGCCTTAAAGTGACCTACAGACCCTGTCAAGGTACCACATACTGCAGACACATTGAGTTGAACTTTCCTCAAAAAACAGAAAGAACAACTGATTGATTAAGAATTGGAGGTAAACATGGTTGCGCTGCTACCCATTTCAGAGAAAAAGCTTCATAAGTTCAAAAAAGCTACAGCAGGAGGGCCTGAACTGCAGCTACTGAAAGACATCACATTAGAGGAATGGCTGAATGAAAGTAGTGCAATTTCAAAAGTCATTCAGCCACATTGGACATTTAGGGATGAGATCATCCTAACATCTGGACTGATGTTCAAAGCAGCCAAGTTCATTGTTCCACATCAGCTGATACAAGAATTGCTTAACAAAATCCATGAATCACACCTTGGGATTGTTAAGTGCAAAGAAAGAGTGAGAGATATTCTGTATTGGCCAAACATGTCATTACACATTAAGGAGATACTATGTCAGTGTGCCATTTGTCATGATAAACAGGAACAGCAATCCGAGAGAGAGACACTACTCCCACATCCAGTACTAGACAGACCGTAAGAGAAAATAAGGACAGATCTTTTTCATTACAGAGGATCTGGGTCTCTGCTGTGTGTGGACTATTTCTCCAGGTTTCCAGAGGTCACTAAGTTGACATTCCCAGGAGCAGTGTGATTGTTGCCTTTAGTGTCAGTGTCATTGTTGTTTTAAGTTGTGCAATTTAATGTAATAATACAGAATATTATTATTTAACAAAATTTATATCATTGTTACAGTTGATGTGAAATATTATTACTGGTATTTATAACTACTTATACAATCACAGGTATACTCACAAGTATACAGTGTGTCAAAATCTTTATCGCTTATCGATGAGCCACACCTGGTTCAGGACAGACCAGATCTTTGGTGTTCTTAGTGCAAAAGAGCCTACTGCTGTCAAACAGCTACCACTAACATGTCGCATCAAGGCCAGGTGATTTCTGTGCATGAGGGGTTCAAGGTCAAGGCGTCCTTCATCACAAAGGAGCAAGAAATTCTCCTCCTCCACGCTGGGAAACTCCTTGACAAAGACCATTCCAGGTGGTGTGCTGGTGAAGCAGAAGTGATGGTATTTCTTCATATCAGGCAGAGACCTGATGATGGGAGCGAGGAAGCTTTGCCAGTTGTGAAAACAGTCTTTCAGAGTTTCTTCAGTCTCGCCAGACCTGTGACCTTTTCACTGTGCAAGAGACAGCTGGTTGCCTTTGGACAAGGGCTTTGTACACAGGCAGGAGATGAATCAGGTTTTGATCAGATCTTACCAGGGGATGGAGGGGTGACGAGTTTTATGCCTCCTTGATGTTGGCATAGAATGATTTACATCAGTTCAATTCAGTGAACTTCATCTGTTAGGAACTTCATTTGTGCAAAACGTCAGTGCGTGTATAGTTCACATACTAGCAACATATCACAATTGAACACACATATCTTACATATCAACAACACACTACACCACACACACATCGCCAGGGGTGAAAGTAGGCTGGTATGGTCCAGTACTGCGTACCACCAAAACATTCGGTGGCAGTATGCTGTACTGGAAAGAGGGGAAAGGGGCTGCCTATCAAAACCCACATTCAAAACCAGTCACGGTTGCACTTTTAGCAAGAAAACACGTCTGCCAATGTTATGACATCTTAAACAACATATGATCTCCTTATCCACTGCTTTTAAGTTGTTCTGAATTGCTTCTGAAACCTTCATGCTGTGTTTTAATCCATGCTGGACGGCGCCCAGCTGTCTCTCATTAACTTAACGTTGAGGTTACTGCTATTTAACGTTAGCAGGAGCTAACATGCTGCAGCCAACTGATATCCAGTGCTGTGGGGTTTTTACATGCAGGCGTTAGTTGCAAAAAGTTGCGGTAAACTGTGTAGCAGCATAAGTTGTGATATTTCACGATATTCTATTTTATTCTGACAGCACAGACAGCAGCTCAGACAGGCTGTGTGTTAGGTGACGATCAGGGACTCCTCTGCAACTCACCGATACTCTGCTGCGTACCTCTACTTCCTAAACACAGTGCCTGTGAAAGGGTGCATTTGATTTATTGTTCTGGGACGTTCGATTTCTTCCACATCCAAACCACAGACTTTAATAATGCCCGGGACAGGACGATTAATAAATTAAACTAACAAAATTCCAAACAAGCTTGTAGTTTCAAATATCAGCTGTTATAAACAAATATCAGTTGTAATTTTTAAAACAAAACAAATTGAGACATATTACTCATAATCATTTGTTCTCTCATTAATTTATGTGATACTTATATGTCTGAAAGTCCTAAGACAAAGACTAATTACCCTTTCTGTTATGGTGTTAAATTTAATTAAACTGTTATAAATTAAAACAAAAAAATGCGTGGGCTATTTTGAAAGTTCTGAAGGTTGCACTTTAACTATTAAAACAAATCTTTTGTTTATACACAGTGTCAAGTGTTTCTAGCTTCTTTCTACTCCACACAGGTATTAAAATTTTAAAAGATTTTTTTTCAATGATGCATTGTGCCAAGAAGAGTTGAACAATACAATGCCTTGAAGATTGCGGTAGTAGTACCAGCAAGCATTTAGAACTAGTTTCACTCTTGCACATCACATACCAACAGTCCAACAGCGGTGAGTGAGTAAAGATAAATACATAAATAGATCAACTGCTCATGAGTCTGATGGACGTGGGCACCAAGCTCAACATGGCTCTCTTAGTCCTGAATGTGAGTGATCTGTATCTCTGGCCTGAGGGTACAAGACTGTATTGGCTGCGCAGTGTGTGGGTGGCGTCTGAGGCTATTCCTATAATTTACAGTATTTTATTGTCTCTGGTGTGGCAGATGACATACCAGGCAGGGTGGAGGACGGAGAGGCATGATTAAAGTTCCCAGAGATAAGAAGGAGGGCTTGTGGGTACTGTGTCTGCAGCCTGCTTATGGCTGAGAGGGGGACATCATGGGCCACGGGACGTCAAGGATATACGCAGCTATCGCAATAACATGAGAAAATTCCTTCAGTAGATAGTAAGGCCTCATACTAACGGCTAACAGCTCAATGTCCTTACAGCAGAGTTGTTCTTTAGTAGTCATGGGCCCAGAGTTACTCCAGCTATCATTCACAAACACAGCCAGTCCTCCACCTCTCCTCTTATCGCTCTCCACTGTACTGTCCGCCCTCAGCAAGTCACACAAATGGTCACACTGGAAGCCATCCAGTGTGACCATTGTGTCTGGAGTTAGCTTACCCATGTCTGTGCAATCAGCATGATGCTACACTCATGATATTCCCCTTGGTGCTGGGTCAGCATTGCCAACTCATCCATCTTATCGAGGAGAGATTTCGTTAACAAGAGGAGTTTGACTTCTCCCTCTTCCTTTACTTGACTTGGTTTGGCCATGTGACAGTTGACAGTTGTTGAGTTGCTGTTGAAAGAGAGTTTTCTGAGTGTCTTTATTACAGTGCTGTGCTAATATTCATTGTAAATCTGTTTGTTCTTTTCTTTAGTTCACACAGGTTTAGTTATGAGTTCACGTTCTTCTACTATGTCTTGTATCTTGTACATCGATCAGTCTATGTACAATCAGTATGCAATTGCTCTAGTGTTGCATATCCTTCCATGGATTTTTTTATCCCTGACATCGTGTTTGTAATCATTCTTCTGAAGGCAACCTATTATGAGTGCCTCTATTTTGCAGGGGTGAATCGCATTATTCCTTTTCATTGTATTATTTCACCTCAGTATTTAGTCTCACGTAGTAGGTAGGAACTTTTCATTTCATTCTGTTCAGGGAGCGTATGTTGTTTCTAATGGGGTCACTGGAGGATTTTTGAGCACTCTGAAATAAAAAGCTGTGACCCTTCCTCAACTAAAATAAACTTTTTCTTAACCCTCCCCAAGTGTTTAGGGAAAAAAGGTTGACCCTTCCCAACCAAATGTTTAATAGCCAATACTTTTTGCTGGTGACAGAGTGTTATAATAATTTTTTTTGTTTAGTTTGATCTCTTTTCTTTAATAGTTTTGGTTTGTGTATTATTGCCTTCCTATCTCAATCATCCATAACTCTCACAAATGTGACCCATCGCTGTGTGTTTGGACGACAGATATTAATTTCATCCACTGGATGTTGGCATGTCGCCATCTGTGTGTCACGGCAGCTTGTGGACTCACACAGAGCTGCAGCAGGAACGCAACAATAACTATTATGAAGGACAAGCGGGACGCATTCCTAGCTCAGAGTACCAACTTCTGAGGTAAATGGAACGCAGCATAATTTGCCTTTCTCCCTATTTTACACTGGTCACCATTGTAATTCCAAAACGAGGCTTGGTTGGGCGGGTGCAGCGGAGACGTTTCATATTAGTGCAACAGCGCCAGAGGCATTACTTTGTCCACTCGCAACAGATTTTAGAATTGACTGGAAAACGGTGGAATGTCCGACTCTGACAGAACGCCCTCCTCCTCTAAGAATTACACCCAGGGACATGGCAGTTAGATGACATCCATGCAGGTGAAGTGATGCCTCTGACATTGTGGCTCTGCTATGAAATGTCTCTGCTGCATGTGCCCAACCAAGCCTTGTTTTGGAATTACAATGGCAACCTGTGTGAAAAAGGCGAATACCAATAAAGAGCCACTTATTCGCTAGATACTGTACACACCCACTATCTAGATAGGCCAAGCGTAAAGATCCACAGACAGGGCAGCCAAAGAGAAACGAAACCCCAGATCACACCAAACAGTCTGGCCAACAGGGTAGTCACTGAAGGAACTAACTATACTTTTATGAATTGCGGGGAGAGAACGATTCAAATTTTGATCGATTCAAATTTGTATGACCCTCTCCGGGACCCAAATTAAAAACAGTGTACTCTCCCTCCAACTCACATGAAAAAAGCTTGACCCTCCCCTATTTTCCTCCAGTGTACCCCTCCCATAAATATCGAAAGGTCCCTTACTTTGTTGTTCTGTTCATTTTCTCATTTTACATGTGTTCAGTTATGAGTTTACACTTCCTGTATATTTCTTTTGGTAATGTTTTCTGTGGTTTGTCATAATTTGGTGGTTATTGTGAACAACTGCCTCTTTTTTAAATAGAACACCTGTTACTGACATGATACTATGCCCTGACGAAGACTCTGTTGAGTTGAAACACATTGTTGTTATTAATGTTAATACAGGATTTTAAATTTATCTCCAGAGTGCCACGGATCATTAGAGAGAGATTTGTAGTGCCTTATCACTTTTTGTCGTCTCTTATTGGTGTACTTTATAGAGAATGGCATGAATGTAAAATTTACATGAGAGTTTACTAGAACAAAGACTCAACAGGCTATTCTTCACCAGTTAAGTAATTCTCTGAGCTCCATTGAAATTGAGCGGAGTGTGAGAAGGAAAATAAAGACAAAGTACGATTGCAATGTAAGGTGCGTACCTGCTCATCAGGTGCAAGACAGCACTTTTTTTTCTGATGCGTTCACCGGTATCAGTTTAGGTCACCTATTTCAGCACACACACACACACACACACAGGAGCTATTTTAGGCTCAGGACCTAACCTAAGAACACTTGAGCATGCACACTGGTGGAGCTGGGGTGTGAACCCTCTGATAAGTGAACGAAAAGCTCTACCTCTTAAGCCATAGCCACACAACTCAGTGTCTACTTACAAGCTTTTGGGGGCTCCTAATCTATGTTAACTTTAAAAATAGGTAAGAAAGTCCATTCTTGGATGTGGAAATTGTTGCCTGACAAAACCACCTGGTAGCTTTCAGCAGAACCTTAAAAAGTATCATAGTCATTTTTCTACAGAAAGCTGAAATCTATGGCAACTGTGGGTTTGACTTATTTGCCAAATATTTACATTTTAGTCCAACATTTCCCTTCCAGCAGTTAAATACATATGGGCTCTATCATTTCTTTATTCACTGAATATTACTCTGCTTCTGAGTGTTGTGCTGAGGTTAGTGATAAATGACAAGGCTAATGAGCCATAAGAGAAGCAAATGGAGGTTACCACACAAAGAAGAGAAAAATAAAGAGCGGTTACCATACTGCAATTATAAGTACATAGTTAGACTTTCAAAACACCATTAAATCAGACTGCACCCACTGCCACATGGGATCCTGCCAGCGACAGACTGCTGACCCATTTTTCTACCTCACCCACAGTTTTTGACAAATTTGATCAGGTGGGCTTCGTAATGTCTCTGTGTGTCGGCAGCTGAGAGAAATGATTGCCCTTTACATATAATAGAGAGGAATGATTAATGAGCCGTGTACTCTCACTTATACGTGTGTGACGTAACTGCAGACCAAATGTTATGAATACTAGATTCATATTGTATACATATGGGGAACATGCTTGGACCTTGTTAGCTTTACTCATTGGTTCTGTGACAGATTTTAGTAATTGATAACACATTTTCTCAGTACTGAGCTCACTTTTACAAACCTCTTCACATAGTTAGCACAATAGCGGTCAGTGTGGACTAAAGTGTTGATCTCCTGGCACTGCTTTGACACAAATGCTTTCATGTAAAAAAAAATTTAACATACATTGACATAACACAAACAGATTGTTTATTAGACTGCAGTTTACTACATTTTGTTAAATCTAAAAAGAAATCAAGATAAAATGCAAACTCTCATAATTAAGACAAAACACTGATTACATCTGTGAATGTGCCAGACAAGAAATGGGGGACAGTGAAGCAGACCTCGCATCGTTTCATGTAATTGTTTGGGACAGTGTGATGTTAAACTGTTCACTTTGTGTCACACAGATGTGTTGCCACTGATGGCTGATGAAAGATTAATTTACAAGTGTAAAAAAAGAGATGACATGAATGAAGCAGACAATAACTTGGTGGCAAAATGCCAAAGACAGGGGGCACTGTGAGATATTTGCACCTTTATCTATTCTATACAACAAGAATGGGGAACCTTTTTTCCTGTCCAGAGCCATGTTCATTTTTATAACACCCTGCATGTGTCATACTGAATTTGGACACATATATCACACTAACCTTTAATGAGATGCCTGAACAGCTCTCCTTTGGCAGGCATCTGATGTCAGAAAGTAATGATGATGGCATCTTTTGTTTCTTGGTTGTGTCAGTCAGTAGACTGTCAAGGACATTAGCTAGTTCCACATTAAATGACACAGAAAATAAGTTTAGTTGCCCTTTAAATTTTTTTGTCTTCTTCTTGTCAAATGCCTAAAGGAGCTTTGCACAATGACCACTGAATAATTAAAGTAACTTTTCTCTCTGCCTGCAATGCCTATCAGTTTAGTGCTTGTTTTTGTTATCATAACATATGAGTAACATGAAGTGTTACTTTTGGAAAAAAGGGATGTCAGTGTTTTCTCTCTCTCGCTCTGTGTATGTGTGTGTGTGTGTGTGTGTGTGTTGTTTTTATTGACATCAGTGCATTTTGGATGTGACCAGTCTTCTGAGCTCCACATTGGTAAAGAAAATTGTGTTAGGAGTTTAAAAAAGTTATTGCACTATGGAGAAATCTGTTACCAATTGTATAGACTAACAGCAACAAAAAACTGTTTCCAACTACTGCTAACTGAGAACCCTACTCTGCTGGTAAATTATTGTCCACAAATTTTTTGTCCAGTGAATGTGAGTTGTTTGTGCATGTGTGTGTGTGTGTGTGTGTGTGTGTGTGTCTTCAGCAACCATGTTCCTTCAAAAGCAAATGCTTGACTTTTGTCATGTGAATGTGTGTGTAAAAGTGAGAGCATGTTAGCGTGATCAGATCACATGGCTTAAAAAAATTATGTATTTGTGTGTGTGTGTGTGTGTTGCACAGTCATAAAAATCTCCAAATTACAGTGTTTTATTTAAGCGACATTGTGTGTGCATAGGTTAGAGTGTGTGTGTATGTGTGTGTCTGTGTGTGCTTGTGTGCAGTGTCCCTGTTTTCCAGTGAAGGACAGAGTTGTGATGAAAGGAGAATGACCGTGGCTGCTGTCACATATTCAATAAAATAGTCATCTATGCTCATAAAAACAAGGACGCTACATCTCCCATGGACAACAATGAAATACAGCCCTGCAAGGTGGCAGCTGCAGCAGTTACTTCCACAGAGCAACTATTCTCTGTAATTTGAAAAAATTGTCAAAAAGATGTAAAGCAGGGCCGCACGGAGGTTCAGTGTTTAGCACTGTCGCTTCATAGCATGGAGGTCCTGGCTTCCATACCTGGCTGGGGCAGGACCTTTCTGTGTGGAGTCATCATGTTCTCCCCGTGTCTGCATGGGTTTCTTCCGGGTACTCCGGCTTCCTCCCACAGTCCAACAACATGCAGGTTAGATTAACTGGTGACTCTAAATTGCCCGTAGCTGTGAATGTGAGCATGAGTGGTTGTTTGTTTATGTGTCAGCCCAGTAACGAACTGGCGACCTCTCCAGGGTGTACCCCTCCCTCGCCCAATGTCAGCTGGGGTTGGCTCCAGCCCCCCATGACCATGCATAGGTTATGGATAACGTGTAATGCGTGATATTAAGCAGGCATTCATGATTTATAAATTAATTATTAATGGATGCAATTTCTTTTCTCTGATAAATTTAAGACAAGAAGCATTCAACATATAGCCAGTTGTGGTGAGAGGCAGAAATCAAGCAAAATAAGGTCAAAGTACTGATGTACACTGTTTGACTGCAGGTGGTCTCTGGGGAATGCAGTGCAGAAATGATACTGTTTTCATGCCAATATCTATTGACTACAGAGATGAAGACACAGAAAGAGTAGGATACTAAAAGAAAAAGAGAAAGATTTAATGTTTATTTAGGAATGGACTATGTGGACAAAATCCTCTATTACTGTCAGAGTACTGTATATCATGCTCATTTCAGTTGTGAGATATTGGAAAATTGCTTCAAGAAAAAATTACCAGAATGAAATACGTGTTTTTGTCTGAGAAAAACTGACAAACCAATATATTTCATCAAATTGGTATCATATACAAATATAATGCATCTCATTGATGTTCAGCATTGTCTGAGCATCCATAGATGATGCCACCCACAGTATAAATAGTGTGAAGGTTGACAAACTTACAGTGTCAAATGGTATTTCATCAAATAGCCCAACATATTGTACACAAATGTAAACTGTGCTCTACTGAAGACTCTCAGGTGTAAAAGGTTTTACCTTTATTACATATCCTATCCCTAAATATTATATCACAAAACATTATGATAAAAATAGATCAACTACACGTATGACATCATTTCCAGTTGAAACAATAATTGCAATAAGATGAATTCACACGTTTAACAAAATTGATTTGATGTATAAACTTTTTCTGTGCATTTTCTATTCTTATATATCAATTTATACATTAAAATTGCACTAAGTAGTATTTGTATTATAACAACAGATTAAATGAGTTGTATGAAAAGGGGTGTCTTAAATGGAAGTTTTCTGGCCCACTCATTTGCTGCCCCACAACAGCAAAATATGAAGGTTTTAAACACTAAAGTGTCATGGTTTGGAGTTTGGATTCATTGTTTCCTGTTTTATTTTGGTAGTTTAATCCTCCTGTGTCGTGTCTGCCTTTGTATTTCCTGTGCTGTCTTGTTTTCCATCCTTTTTTTGATTGTCCATGTTGTGTTCACTTGTGTCTCGTTTCCTCCTGTGTTTGTAGTCCGTGGGTGCGTCTCAAGTCTGTTATTTGGCGTTTCCTCGCTCCTCGCTCCTCATTTGAACTGGAAGTTGCTTTGGCGACGCCATCTTAAAGACTGTTCCAAGTCTCTTATTTGTGCACCGAGTAGAGAATCGAGGATTGAGGAGTGATCATCGAGGAGCGATGAGTGACGATACAAGAGGGTGTCCTCGCTCATCGCTCCTCGATGATCGCGGAAGTCTCTCAGCTCAACGATCGGGCATAAAAACTCTTCATCATTTCTCCTCGTTTCAATGAGATAGCAGAGAAGCAGTTCAAGTGTAGGTGGCCCATATTCACTTCTCTGCAATGAATTAATTAAGATGTACTACCGTGAAGGAGTCCAGAGAGCAATGACATTCAACACAGATAATATGAGTGTGATAATACATAAAAAACATCATATCAGGACTTAGTGAAAATTGGAAAACAGAAGAGGGGCTCTGCACAGACTTTGTAGTGTGTGTGGAAATATATGTATGGGCAGTTATTTCCAAACCACTTGGCTTGAATAAGAAAAAACACAGTAGACAGCAGTAGTGGGGAAATTCTCCAGCCACTTTCTGCAGCAAATCCAGCTGCTCTGTGTCTTCATAAAGGGACTTCGCTTCATGTGACAACGCCAAGGAAAGGACGTCTCATTTCTCTTAAAACGTCTTTCCTCATTTTCTCTCTCCTCACTTTGGTTTCCTTGCGTCTCTCCATGCATCCACGGTGGAATGGTCCAAGACACAAGGAAAGGACGCAAGTGAGGGAAACGTGGATGCAACTTAAGGGACTTGAAACCCAGCCCATGTGGTCCTCTCTTTCTTCATCCGTCTTCCTGCCCATTTTGCTCCTCACCTGTATTTTATCTGTTAATCAGCTCGTGTATTTAAGTCTCTGTCTGTCTCTCAGGCATTGTCAGTTTGTCTGTGTCCTTCCTTGATGTCAGCCTGCGTATCTTCCCCGTCCAGTGTCCCCCAGTTGTTTCCAGCATCACCTTCTATGTTTCCTTGTGTTCCTCTGGGTTTGTTCTTTCGTGTTGTTTGATTTCCTTTTGTTTGACTCTGTTCCAACGTTTGGATACTAGTATTGATTTTTTGATTTTGGATATTTTTTTTTGTATCACATTTTTCTCAGCTTATTAAAGCTCGCTTTTCTTTATATTACCTGCCTGCCTCCTTGTGTGTCTGCATCTGGGTCCTTGTCCATCAATCCTCAACACTAAAGAGTCAGATATTTCCACAGGATTTTTTGGTGATACTGTATATTTTTAAATTGCTATGGTGAATTTGTAAATTAAACAAGTGTTCCTTAAAGTAACACCATGTATCTTTGACTGCAAGCCATTGCTTCAAAAAATGAAATTTAATGACGCACGAAAATACATGGCACAAAACAGCAATTTTGGTAAAATCGAGTCATATTATACAAAGAAAATGCCTGCTGGTTTTCCCTCTGATGTTCGACACCTGCTCTGTCTGCCTGCAGCCTTTAATTATAGCAGAGCTGACACCAGCAACGACCCAGTGCTGTAGCTGCAGCTTCGGTCTGCAGGAAGCCTACATGTTGCTTTCAGGAACCTCCTTGAATCACAGTCGTAGGACATCATCTCCACAAAATATGACCCAGTTTTACTCAAATAGTTGTTTTATGCGATGTATGAACGTGTATCATTAGGTTTCGTTTTTCGTAGCAGTGGGTTTCGGGTGGCTTGATTTTTGTTTATTGGTTTTTCACAACCCCACGTGGTCAGCACCGCTGTAACCTGATCTGACTACACACCTTAAAATAGAAGAACTTGAGTTTTCAGCACAGCAACTGATTTGGTCAGAAGCAGCCCTTAAGCATTGTAGAGTCAAATATTTTTGCACTCCTTTGTGTATTTCAGACAATACAGTTGTGTGATTGCTCTCCTACTCTTTTTTGTATGTTTTTGTGTGTGTCCAGTTATCCCTACTGTCTGAGCTGGGCTTTGGAGGTCTTCTGCTTTATATCGACCCATGTCACGCTCCCTGTGACGCTGCCCATGACCGTCACACCTGGCATCAAGTTTTCAGAGTCACTCTAAACCCTGAAGGAAACCCTGCCATTGGTAAATGCATGTGGGTCAATGACCAAGGTGTTTTTTTAATGGGCCCATTTTTAACTACCCATCAAGCTTGGGCACACAGGTGAAAATATCAGTTTCAATCAGCAGGCATTTAAACTGTTAAGCAAAAATAAAAATCAAGTCAGATTTATTTATTTAGTGCCAAATCAAGAGGGGAAGAGAGAGGGCCGGCGAGCGAGAGACAGAGGGCCCTATCTTTTATTCATCTGTGGTGCAAGGCGCAAAAGCGAGGCAGAAAGGTTTTAATTTATTCAAGGACTGTCCTGATACACCTTTGACAGGATGCTGAGTTGTCAGTGAAAGCCCATGAAAAACAGGTCAATGAAAGCAATATTTGCCTCGTTCTATCAGCTCTATTTACCAGCTAAAATTTCATAATCTGTAGAATAAAAACATATTTTGCAATATTAAGCAAATGATTATCATGCATCCCTAAACTTTATCAGTCAAAACATAGTATTTTAAAAGACACATTGCAATCACCAGCTGGAATTTGCAGTTTATCCACATTTCACAGACCTTCACCCTTTAAGTCCTTACTAAGCCCTGATTAATGTTAAGACAAAACAACTGCAAAAAATTAGTTGTAAGATCATATATATATATATAAAATTCTGGCTGGGCCTGTAGCCTCCTTCTTGGGCAGCAAGAGTGGCCAGAGCCCTGCTAGCGGTTGGTGTTAGTGCGGCTGTTCCCTTTATCTACTCAGTGACAATGTGATGTTATTTAAGGTGAAATAACGTCTATTTGTCTCTTTCTGCGAAGCATGGCGAGTTGGAATCTCAATCAGAGCACAAAATCACAACATTTTTGTAATCATTGGACAGTTTATGATGTTAGCCCAGCTAATCGTTGGCACTTGCTCCGGTTGGGCCTGTAGCCTCCTTCTTTGGGCAGCAAAAGGCCAGAGCCCTGCTAGCGGGTAGCATTAGTTCCACTGTCCCCCTGCAGCTACTCGGTGACAAAGTGATGTTACTTCAAGCGAATAAACGTCTGGTTGTCTTTTTCCACAAAGCACAGTGGGTCAGAATCTCAACTCCAACACAATATATGAGCGTTCATGTGATTTTTGGAGAGCCTATGATGTTAGCCCTCCCACTCGTTTGTCTGTAATGTTAGCTGGGTCTGGGTTAAATATAAACATATGCTCGGCCAGTCCTCCCTCACTGTGGTGTTTTATAAAGGGAGAGAAGGCCAAGGGTTCGGAAGGGAGGGGCTTCACCTTAACTAACATGAACACGCGGCTGTACTTGCTACCAAAACAAAGACACTGAGAAACACAATAACAACACACAGAAAGGGCATGTGACATCACTCTCCATTCTAAATGTCAGTACTCCACTAGTTCTTTACAGAGCAAAATATGTTTTTCCTGAAATCTAAGAAGGCTGAATTTGTATTTAGCTCGTTTAAGCAATTCTCAGTTCAAATGCAGTTCACTTTGGAATTTGCTCAGTGCTGAAACTTATATTTACATTTCCTACCTTCGCCTTTGGCAGAGGACGTTATATCTCTTTATCTCTGTGACTCTTTTCCACTGTATTTAAATCACTCTCCCAAGATGGATGACCTCTTTGACACTCAGTCTTGTCCCCACTTCCTGTTTTTCTGCCCGGTCTGGCCAATAGGGACATGTTATTACCGCTGAAGTATCTTTAGTCCTTGTAAGAGTCCCAGTACCACAGTGGCAAGACCCAGTAGAGCCTCAGCAGATGTCTGGATTGCTGTGTGAGCATGTGTAGAATATATGTGTGCGTGTGTCTGTGTGTTGTATGTGTGTCCATGTGTGTGTGTGTGTGGGTGTCCATGTGAGCGTGTGTGTGTGTGTAGCGGGTGTTAGAGTGGAAGAGAGAAAGAGAGAGAGAGAGAGACAGATGCTGGCTGTCTGGTCTCTCAGGTCACTGCTGCTAATTCAGCTCAGAAGAACAGAAGATGTGAAAGGACACCTCATTACTCATATCAAACATACTTTATTCAAGTACCAGGGACTGCATAGGCTAAATCTATTTTTTTTTATTCATAATTACTCTTAGTATTCAGTTATATTGATCATAAGAAGAGATGTCTAGCACATTCTTTCCCCTTAGCCTTTAAACTAGTCCCACCGTAGTCTTAAGGGTTGCATGTTTTTTTAAAAAATCTTTTTTGTTTTTTTCAATCGAACACCTAAATTTTCCTTCATTGATTCCCAGCAGCACATCATAGAACAAAACATTAACCGTTTAACAAAATGACCCTTTTTTGACAATTACTTGACAGCTTGTCAGTCAGTTGTCCCAAATCATGGGACAATTGACAGAAAAGCAGTTTTAAGTGCAGCCTGTTCCCTTATCATTCCAAGACAAAGTAATAAGCTGATAAAAGACCTGGAGTTAAAGGTTAAGTGTGTAGAAATTAGGATGATCTTTTGATAAACATGGAATATAAATATCATTAAAATGTTATAA
>JAPQLA010000020.1:2327402-2338116 GCA_029822935.1 Naso vlamingii
TGCACCTGGACACACCCCGTTGGCGCGGCGCACCTGCGCTGCGCCTAGACTGCGCCCAGTCTACGAAACTAGGGCCCTTACTCTACATGTAATTCTTAGAGATAAATAATTCATAAATCAAAACAAAATCATTTTGAGGAACTAGGAACCAAACAAAAGTCAACCATATGTTTGTAAGCAAAACTGTTGCGCTGCATTTGCCCTTGTAAAATAGTCTTAACCAACAAGAAAAACTAAGAATTGTGATAAATTTAAAATTGGGATCCTGACATAAAAAAATTTGGGAATCCTGACATAAAAAAATTTGGGATATGATATTTTCATCCAGTCCTATCTCCAAATGTAGTTTGTATCAGAATTTTTTTTTTCAACCAAATGGTTGCATTTGTTGTAATGTTCAAGCACAATACTTATGTAAATTTGAAGAACAGTTATTTTATTTTCTCCTGCAAGTTTGATAATCTGAAATCCATGGTCAGTATTACTCTCTCCAGTGTTTATCCCATTTGTAGTTAAAATCATTGTGGTGACATAATCAGGTAAGTGCAATTAAACTACCTAATTTTTATGCTTTGTGGGAGGTGCTGTGCATATTAAGTGTCAGTAGCCAGAAAAAAAAAAACAAAAAACACACAACTTAAGTTTCAAAAGTTTTAACACCTCTAGGTTTAGATGCTTAACTGAAACACGTGTGACAGGCAAAATAGAAGTTATTTTCTAGAGTTAAAAGACGGGGTGTTCTCATCTCCCTTTGCATTACTCTCAAGTATATTAATTCACATAAACATGAAGAGTTGTCTCCAAAAGGGAGGGGTGCTCTTGCGCTTCAGCCCAACAAGTTGAATCGGTGCTCAACGGCCCAGGACAGATAATTGAGACGTGGGACTCAGGTGGGTCACTACAAGGAGACTGAACCCAAAAGAGAGGAGGCTGGAGCACTCGAAATGGTGCAGAATAATAAATTTAATAAAGGTGCACAACAACTAGGCTATTAACGTTTCAACGCCAGTGTGCGTCTTCATCAGAGTAATAAAGAAGAGTTGTCTGCCCTCGATTGCACACTTGGGAGTTAAGACAGAGCCCTCTCTGCTCCTCCTCTCTTGTCTCATAAAAATTAATAATCAATTTAACAGTGGCAGTCAAAATGCATACATTTTACTGCCACTTCAGTTTAAAATACTGGATGATGTCTGAGTTTAATTTCACCTAAAATTGATTTTCTTTTTTCCTTAAGCTGATAGACAAAACCAGGCCTTATCCACACCCAAGAAGTGTCCTGCTTTCGTGATTTTGCCTGTGGATGCTTCAGTTTCAAAGAATTTGACTCTCCAGACAATGTGGAGTCAGAAAAGCAGAATGCTGAGCCGGTTTTGGAAGTGGGAAAGTGGGTAATCGTACAATATCATGGAAAACTGTTTTCTGACTCCATAACAAAAAACAGTTAATACGATAACACCATTGTGCTGGACCGAACAAATTTTACATTCATTTGAGGGAGAAAAAGTCTGGCACTACCTTGAAGACGTAAAAGCCATCATCCCACAAACTGCCACATCATCAGTTTGACACTATTTGTCATCTGCGATCTGGGCAAAGTATACAAAGAAACGTGTAGAACACTGGAATCCGAAAGAGGATAGAGAGGATGGCAAGAAGGGTTGGGGATAGGGCTAGACTGTAATTGTCAGCGCTGTACAACTACTATGTGCACCGTACCTCCAAGTTAATCTCTGTTCCTCTTGAGTAGTGTTTGCAACCTCCAAGTATCTTATATTGACAAACTGCACTTCTTAAATTGTTTCTGCTTTTAGCACATGTTCTAATGTTACACTGTTTGGCTCTGATTTATTGTTTTTATGTGTGTAGTATTGAATTGATATTTCTCTCTGTCTGCCTGCCTACATGATGTATCACCACACAGCTGCCCGTACACATGTCAGTTAAACTTTGATCAGGTCACATGAGGTCAAATGAATGTGGATCTGCCATTTGAATTGAATGGACAGTGAGGATGAGAAGTAACTGCAGATACTTCTCATCCTCACTCACCTGACAGTACAGGTCAATCAAACTTTGACCAGTTTGCTTGGGTCTACCCCGACTTTCAAAATAAAAGCCCAAAACTCCTTCAAAACAAAAGTCCTTATTTTTTTGCCCATGTCCCCTTCTGGGCTCCATACACATCTGCATCTAGACGTATGTAAAAATAAACTTATTTACCTAAGCCTATGGTCAAAAATGTTGTGATATTTAATTTTATCTATATCGCCCACCTTTAGCTTCCTTAAAGGGATAGTTCACCCAAAAAATGAAAATTCATGATCTACTCACCCTCGTGCCGATCGAAAGTTGGGTGAATTTTTTTAGTCCACAAAATGCTGCTGGAGTTTAAAAGGAGAAAGGGGTTGCAGTAATCTCCAAAACAATTGAAGTAAATGGTGACCAGGTTTCAAACATAAGAAAAAACAGTAAAATCCCTCCAAACTGCTTGTCTGAAGTAATCCAAATGTTCTGAAGCCTTGACATGCTAAGTTGTTTTGAAAACTGCCACTGACGCTATGTTTTTAGCCTCTCTGTTCACTGTAGCCTGTAGCTCCTAAGAAGGGAGTCACAGTCACGTTGCATGTTTCTCGAGCAAACATATGTGAACACCACACAACATCTGTGATGGTGTTTTTCAAAACAACTTGGCATGTTGGGGCTTCAGAATATTTGGATTACTTCAGATGAACGATATGGAGGCATTTTATGTGTTTTTTGTTTTGTTTTGTTTTGTTTTTTTTTACATTTGAAACTTGGTCACCATTTGTTTCAGGTGTTTGGGAGATTACTGCAGCGCCTTTTCCCTGTGAAACTGCTGCAGTGTTTTGAGGACTAAAATACTCCGCCCGCCTTTCAATCAGCATGAGGGTGACTAGATGATGACTGAATTTTCATTTTTGGGTGAACTATCCCTTTAACAGCAATGCTGACCTCCACGGTCAGCATGACCTCCACGGTCAGCATGGTTAAAAACTACTTCTGCCTAGTCCAAGCTCCTTAATGTTCAGTTCTACAAAGTCCAATTTGCACAAAGTCAGTGAGGTTAATTATTTTCACTACAAAAGCTTTACAGCTTGGCAGCTTACAATGCTTTACAAGAATGTATACAAAAATGGAGAGGTAAACAGAAAGAATGAAGAATCTAAATAACCAATCAGAATATTGTAAAACTTGAGAACCTTTAGACTCCTTAAGAGTTGTTACTCCCTATTCTAGCCTTGCTGTCACACTTATCCAGCAACACTTGTCCTGCTTCTCTTTACTTCTTCGACTTTCCATTCTCCTGTCATTTTTCTTTTCTCAGCTCTGCATCTTTCCTCCAGTCCAGCCTACTTGTCTTCTTATCTCTTGTCTGCCACTTTACTTCTGCTCATCTTCTCTCAACCTCTTCATTCTTGTTACTTCATCTATTATTCAGTTATTGCCTTATCCCTTTTCTGACCTCTCTTCTGTTTTTCAATCTTGTCCAGCCATCTCATGACCTCTTTCTTTGTCTTTACTTTTTGCCTTATTTCTGCTCTTCAGTTTTCTCACCCTTTGCCTTTTTCTTATTCCCTCCTCTGCCTCCTCTTGTCTCCAGTGTTGTCCATGGATTATTAATCGCCTTGTAGAGGTGGAATGCTGCAGTGACACTCTCTAGACTAGCCACAGAAAGCTATTGACTACAAGTTCGGTTCAAAGAAGGCACAAGGGATTTTTTAAGGGTTGCTGAACTTGTCCTTACTTTTAAGGTTAGAATATAGATTGTTCACAAACTTGGACAAAGTATGGATCAGCTGCAAGAGAAGAGGAAAAGAAACAATATGTTAAAGTTAATGGGGTATACAAAATGCAACTGGCTGAGGAAATTAGATATTAGGGACATAGGATACCTGTCTTTGTAATAAGTTGTGACTTGTCAGTAATGGCTGGTTGCAGCTCCTGTTTGTTTATGAAGATATTGTAGTTTAACTTTTACAAAGGGCAAGTAAAATACAACAGAACATTTTAAGTCAGCAATTTCTTTACTCCTGGCAATGAGATATTATTAATGAGATTTCCTGAAAATTTTCAATTTAAGACTTGTAAAATCATTGATGGGACAAAGGGACACTGTTGGAAAATAACCAGGTCTATGTGCACGGTCTATGTACATGGGATTGGTTATCCGTAAGCATAATTTTTGTGAATAGCTGCTAAATTATGGCAAAATGAATTTGTTGAAGCAATAGATATTGCAGATATAATTTCCATGAATAGAACAAGTACTTAGATAAGAAACTATCACCCTTTTTGTCATTTTTTAAAATTAACTGCCACTCTAAGGGGCAGTTAGGGGGCAATTTTGGAGGTTTAAACATGTCTGAAATGCAACATTTATTTATTTACTTATTTAGCTAGTCCTAGATCAATTTTTTGTCAACTTCTTTAATTGGTGGTCTAGTCAGTCATAGCACAATAAGTGACACTAATTACTACAGCAGCAGACTACCTATCATTTACCTTAACTGGTAACCCATACTCAGATGCTTGGATTTTGGGCATGGCTAGCAATAAAATGACTATTTTCACACATAAATAATTCCCGAAGAGACGGTAAGCTATAATATTGTTCTGAAAATGTTGCCCTGCCAAAAGTCCTACATAAATTTAAAAAAAAAACAACAGTAAATTATTCTAAAGATACGTGAAAATAGGTTGCTGTCACATAACAAATTCTCTGCAACAAATTCTCAAACTTAAAAGTTGAAACCAGAGAACGTTTGGAAGTTGTACTATAAACTACTTAAATTATGTATTTAAACATCTATACACTGAAATAGACTGCTGTATTTGTTCTGCCTTACAGTATGTACAGATTAATCTGTACTTGATTCCAATCTTATTTCACTTGTGGGTACATATCAAAAAATAAATACTGAAGACCACACCTACTTGTCTGTCTACTTGGGAATGGAGCTGTTGCATTGTTGCTTATACTTGTACATATGTTGCAGTTTACCTGGGTGTAAAAGATTCAAAACATGAATGCTCAATCCTGAAGAGACCTGGAAATGTACTACTTTTAGGGTGCACTCACATTAGACAATCCGTACTGCGCCTAAGCACATTTGACCCCCAAAGTCCAGTTTGTTTGACTCGTGTTAGTGTCCGTATGGTGCCCAAGTACAGCACACTTTGTTGGCCCTGGCATGGTTGGAAGAGGTGGCCTTCGGCACGGTACAGATGCACATGCAAGAGCACAGGCACAGAGGGCTGACATCACTTTGACTGTTTTTTGGAGGATTCATCTTACAGGAGAACTCCCCCATTGGTCATGTGGATTTCCAATCAGTGTTGATGTACTCAAATGAAACAATGAATTTCTCAGTTTGTGCTATATTGACACAGAAAGTTGAGTTTTCAGATTTGTCCTGCTCACAAAGCCATTCCTGCTGTGCCTACATAGACCATGATGCATCGTGCCCAAGCTCACCTGAAGTTGCAATGGCTGCTCCTTGTACAAAGCACAGTAACAGCACTAGCAACACTGGCACCTAATGTTTAAGCACAAACTGTAAAATAACCACATTGATGTTGTTATGTTCTGACCTACTGTGCATCGTGGAAGGGGAAACACTATGCCCTGTCTGATGGATATTAAAAGCTGGATGTCCAAGAATTTTTTACAACTAAATGACCCCAAAATGCTGCTGCCAGGTTTTTAACATGTAACAAATAAAGCTACCACATTACAAGTCCTTGCTGCCCTTCATTAGTTACCCGTGGATTTTAACATTGTTTTTAAGTTTTTACTGCTAGTTTCTATTGCCTTGAATGGTCTGGCTCCTCCTTACATCTGTGATCTGCTAACTTCCTATGAGCCTGACCGCTGCCTGAGATCCTCCAATAGGGTTCTCCTAGTGTTTCCAAAATCTCGACTAGTGACAAAAGGGGATCGTGCCTTTGCTGTTTAGGCCCCACAGCTTTGGAACTCACTGCCTAGAGATCGTGAGCAAGCAAACTAAGTATCCTCCGTAACAGTGCGGAGGTGTTGAGTGTCTCTTATGTCTGAATGTGAGCTTTGTCCTCTCTGTAATAAAAGTGATTAGAATTTGCTGTAGTAGTGCGATTAATAGTTTAATGCTAATTATAATAACAAATTGTATTTGAATGGGGGGAGGGCACATCATATTTTTACAGAGGCAGGGAGGGCAGAAAGGAATTAAATGTCAAGGACATTTATTTTTTTTCAAATGAAATGTCCAAATTAACCATACCCTACCCCCCAATATCAAAATGTACAGTCCCTTACCACTCCTCAGTGTTCAGCTCAACCCCCAACTCAAGCAATCTCCTTTCTCTGCTGGTGAGCTACCACCCCTTTTCCCTGCTGGTGAACAACCCCTTGTTCCCACTGTGCTTACACGGCTCCCTGTCCCACCTGAAATGAAGAGAACCTCAGAGGCTGCTTTCCCCAAGACTGAGCTACAGCAGTTCTCTATACCCGCGTCCCTTTGACTGAGCTGCAGTGGTCACCCCCTGTGTCCACTAATGAGCACCGATTCTCTGTCTCCACTGACATGCAGCAATTTCTGTTCTCCGCTGATGTTCAGCAGTTTCCTATCTCTGCATTCATGCCTGAGCCTGCAGTGGATTGCTGTTACAGCTATCTTCCGTTGCCCAGGTCATCCAGGTTTGCCCGCCATCTCTGCAAATATTTGTCATGAATTTTCTTTGGCAAAGAAGATGATTAAACAATGGACAATGATTGAACAATGATTTACAAGTGACCCATCTCATACCCCATTCTCTTTTCTCTATCCTCTAATCATAAGTTAACTGTCTACTTTGACTGACAAAGCCATTTCCTACCAGTATCATCTTTCGTCTTTGTCTGTTGAGACAAAGAGTTTTTCAGACAGGTGTCCAAGGTTCAGCAGGCTTCCCCAGGCTCCCCCCACTCCCCCTTTCAACAGTGGTGCGCTGCCACCAAAGAGAAAGTGAAACTAAACTCCGGTCAGCTTATTCCTGTATTTCTTTAACACATCTGAGTTTAACTCCACACTTAAGTTTGAGACAATGGTTCATACTTGGAATCTCCTTCACTGAAGCCTGCCTCTCTGTCTTGTACAAAAGTCTGTGATTCTTGTTAATTCTTGCTAATCTCTTGGGTTGTAACTTATTCCTTCCTCAGCGCATGATGACAAAAGAGGTGCAATGGTCGATGGCCTCTGTAGTTTCCAGTTCCCTCCGCCTGCTCCACTGCTTCTGAAAGAAACCACGCTTTTAGCCTGGAAGACCTATTGTTTGATATTGTCACGTGTCCATGACAGTATTGTAACACTTTTGTTATTGCAATACCAGGAAATTGACAATACTGTTACATCCCTACTATGCAGTGCTCGAATCATGTGAAACAGGAACAGTCCACAAAATTTTGGATAACCCCATATATACATGTCAGAATACCATGGCTCTTTATTGTGTGTCATGATAAGCTTTCCAATTTTTTTTCACAATATTATTCACATTAAATAAAATGTTTCACATAAAATACATAGGTAAATGGCTGCTTTTCTATGGTGCTTTTATTGAAAGTGCGTTACAAGTTGCCTCTAATTACCCATTTACACACACTCACGGCAGGTGTGACGATATAAGGTGCTGCTCTGAACATCAGGAACAATTTAGGATTCATGGTCTTCCTCATTGACATGATTAGACCTGTGCACAGAAGGAGCTGGGGAATCAAAGCCCCAACTGTGTGTTTAGTGAATGACCTGCTTCTCTTCCTCCTGAGCCACAGCCATCCCTGTTCTCAAAGCCTCCCTGCCTGTTTTATTCTTTACTGCACTGCAAATTTAGTTGTTGGGTTTTTGTGAAGAACTTCCATTTTAACGCTTCAGCTAATCAGCTTAACTTGTTTGCCTAACAATGTCTTGGTTATCAACTAAAATCATAGTTGATCTTAGATAATATAATAATAATAATAATAATAGTTAAGGAAAAGTTGTTGTTTATTGCATAACAAGTATATTTATGATCATATACAATGTTCTACAGCATTAATAGGATAAACAGCACAGTCCTGAGAGCTGTATATCTTTGCTGATGTCACTGCTGGCTGAAAAGGTAAAAACGTTTTAAAAGACACAAACACAAAGTTAGTCATATGTCGTTTAACTTTGTGTCTTAGTGTCGGTACATGAGGGGACGTCACTAAGCATTAAATGAGTTACACATCTTTTAAAACAAGTGTTTATTGTATTTTACAATGAATTAGCTGAGTGCACATGCTCCTCCGTTGTCCAGTTAGCCGTGACTTCAGCAATGAGCTCCAGCTCTCCGGACTGTGCTGTTTACAGTAATGCTGTAGAATATTGTATAGGATCATAAATATCCTTTTTATAAGGCTTAATGTGCAAAAAAACTAACTTCTCCTTTATTATTGAAGTCTACAGTCATTTATTTTATTTTTTAAGGAATACAAGTAAAGTCCAACAAAATGCAGCAAGTGACAAAACAAGAAACAAGTGGAAAAACCAAATCAAGAACAAACCAGGGAGACACAAGGAGCTCAGGGAACAGGAACACGTGGGACAAACACCAACACCAGGGAGCAACAGCAGACCAACTGACAACTGAACAGGGGAAACACTGACTTTAAATACACTAAGACTGATAACAAAACAAACACAGGTGAGTACAACAAGACACAGGTGAAACACATGAGGCAATCAAGAAAAGTAGGTCAATCAGAGGACGTAAAGGTGGCAGTACACAAGGACAACACTTTTCAAAATAAAACAGCAACTAAACTGAAATCTAACTAAAAAGCCAAAATCACACAAAGGCCCAATCCCAAACTGACCCCTATCCACTCACCCTATTCACTCCTCCTCCATTTGCACGTTCTCGTGGAGGGTCTGCCACATTAAGGGCTGTCCCAAACCAAGTACTGCTGAGTGTAAGTGGACTATTAAACCCTTAGGTAGCGAGTCTGCATTGGTGCAGGCTTATGGTAGTCCTAGTAGGAAGTGCAACAGGAAAATGGATGAGGAAACAACATGCAAATGAAAGTTCTGTTTTTCTACATTGTCCAGTGGCCTATTTTACTTGCAAGTTTGTCATGCTGACAAACAAAATCACCGTATCAGTGGAAATTCAGATATGTTGTGGTAGTGACAGACAGCTAATATAATAATAATTAGCCAGCAGGCTGCCTGCTTACTGTGGTTCGCGTGTAAATGACTCTGTGAAGAGTATGCACAATTTTGCACAAAAGTGGGTGCTGTCATCATCTCTGAGCAGCAGCTATAACTGCATATTGTAACTTGTGAATAAAGCAACAGCCATGCAAGCAGGCGTCCATCTGTTGCCGTGCTGATGGCTACGTCCATGTTCCAGGTTGGGTGTAAAGGGCGTCCCATACTTTGAATTGAATTGAATTAACCCTTATTGTCCACTGTGGTGGAAAATTGTCTTCAGCTCACCAAAAACAGGGGCACAAACAGCAAGGTAAGACAGACAGGTAATACATAACATAGAGAGAAAAGACAGTTCATAACAGTGCCTGAGTCAATGTCAATTACTTAGAGGAGTTCAGAGTGCTGATTGCACTCGGAATAAAAGATTTCTTACGCCTTGACTATTGAAATTTATACCCTCCCCCTTCAGTCGAGGGACACTCCAAAGCTGCGAGTGTAACTTAATTTGGAGTGACACTTGGGAGGTTAGTGGTAGTGAGTTGGGAGCGGTTTGGGATTGGGCCAAAGAGTCCTGGAAGGACGTGACAAGTATTTCTTCTATATTACACGTCTGTAACTTATGTTGCAAATGGAAGGAAAATGGGTTCACAGGTGATACTCTAGCTTTACAATAGATCTGAAAATTACTGGCAATATTTTTTTCATCACCTACATTTAGAATCACTAAAATCTAATTAACGTTGGCAACAAACAGGGGCTATCCCCTCTCTATGCTTTAAGTTTATTAACATGCGTATGCAGACTACGACTGTATCCAGTTTATGTCCCTGCTGCAAAATGAGACACAGATGTAGTCTGCAGAAAGTCATCAGTCGAAACATGTTGAGGGATAAAAAACTTAACATACTGGTCCCTATAGGGGGCGCTGTTGAGCTTGCAGTGGAGTAACACGTGTTTGGTTTGAGCTCTCATCAACTTTTAATTTATTTTAGTTCATGCACGTGTTGTTTTACAAAGTATCGGGAAATCTGCTCTGAACATATTCCTGGAGCTGGACAATAGTGTGTACATGGTCAAATTTGGAATTTGATCAATAATTAACTTAATAATTAAAATCAAATTACCATGTTAACAGCTAGTAAAGGATGAAGGTTTTCAGAGTTCTTGTCAGTGAAGAGGTTGGCAACATTCACTCTTGTGAATGTTGAAAACATTGTTGGCAACATTCACTCTTGTACAACATTAAACAGACAGCATGTAGTTTTAAGAACCTTTATTACACAAACAATTAACACAATCTAACTAAACATGTACTTTATACAGTGTGTGTGTATGTCAGTGCATGTGTGTGTGAGTGAATTTGTGTGTGTAGGCAAACTATAGGTAGGATGGCTGACAAAGAGAAGGACTTAGGTCCAAGATGGTGGCTGAAAACCACGTTTCTTTGTTAGAGAGAAACAAAGAAAACATGGTGGAGCTCAGACCATGTGCTTGTGATTTCA
>JAPQLA010000020.1:2339866-2353095 GCA_029822935.1 Naso vlamingii
GACAACATTTACTAAACAGTTTGTTTACTTCACCCTTTTCACCACGTTTCTCTCGTCTTCTCTCTTGTTCGCTCTCTCCCTTCTTTCAAACAAAAACGACCGGCTTACGCATAAACCTTTCAAAATAAAATACATTCACAACCATATGTGTGTCTATTTCTTCCTTTTCTTTCAGGCATAATACATTGTCACAAATATTTATAAACAACAAATAATGAACATTTATATGCATTTTTAAACACACACATAATATTACCCGTTACTCACTTTCAGTTACTGAATTATTTTAACTTACTTTTTAATCTTGAATGACATTTTAAACATTTTAACTTACTTTTTAATCTCAAATGACATTTTAAACATGAACTTGTTTACCATGAACTTAGACTCTTTTAAACCATAACTGCTATTTATTGTACAGTTAACTTATTTATTTTAACTTATGTCATTTTAACCTTATAAATTTCCACCGGGCTACAATAGCAAATAACATTGCCCTAACCAACCCGTTCTAATCAAGCAGCATGCTCTCTGGGTCGTCTGGCTAAGAGGGAAGTGATTAAGAAGAAGGTTGACTATCTTATGCAGAACGGTTTCTGCAGTGCCAAGTTTCAGCCTCTGCAGCTCTCCCTGTCTGCTGAATACCAAGTCTGGTGGCAATCTAAGGTTATGCACTGACTTCCGCAGGGTCATAGGTTTGGTGATATCCCACAACAAGCTCTTTCACAAAGGGGACAAGGCAGGGCAGAAATTACACAGTGGCCACGATGGCCATGGCTGCCGTGCCCATTCATTTTAGCCTTTTGTCCCTCAGAAAATTTTGTGCCCTGCTGCCATTGTGGCCTTGGTGCCCTGCTTACACTCACACTCCTCAGCGTTATATTACCGTTATTTTGCTATTTTCTGCTGTGCCTCGCTTTAGTCATTATGGTATTGAGACGCCGATATCTGTTGTTGAGATTCTGTTTTGTTATTGGTCAAACGTTGCAGAAACAGTGAGTGGTGAGTTCAATTTCTACCATGGTATGAACTGCTGGAAACCACGCTATGTTTGACCATAGTCTGACACAAAGTTATCACCGCCCAACCCGGACACTCAGGGCGCGCTCATGCTTGGCCCAGTGGCCTTGTATCGTGCTTAAGCTCAAATGTCCACCCTTTCCTCTCCCCTGCTGGCCTGCACTCCAGTCTAACCAGGCCTGAGCATGCTTGAGCTTCCTGATCTATAGAGTGTGACCGATATTTTACTCACTTTTTTTTTCATCTTGTCATAATAAATTTTAACTGTTCATTGGTATCCACAATCTAGAAGATAGTCATATTTTTTTTTCACTGTTCTTTATCTGGACTTTGTATGTTGTTGTCTGCCTGAATTTAAGGTGAATCCTCCGCAAACAGTCACAGCGATGTCGGTGCTCTGTGCCTGTGCTCGAGCATGTGCATCCGTATCATGCCGAAGCCGGGGTTTTATGTAATGGACCAGCACAAAATAGTGGATCATTTTGAAGTGGGAAGAAATTTTTACACGTTTTTTAAAATCTACAAAAAAACAAAAAAACAAACAAAATCTGAAAAGTGTTGAGTGCATATGTATTCATCCCCCTTTACTGTGAAACCCCTCACTAAAATCCAGTGCAACCAATTGCCTTCAGCAGTCACATAATTAGTAAACAGAGTCCACCTGTGCTCAATTTAATCTCAGTATAAATACACCTATGAAGGCCTCAGAGGTTTGTTAGAGAAAATTACTGAACAAACAGCATCATGAAGACGGGCTCACCAGACAGGTCAGGGATAAAGTCGTGGAGAAGTATAAAGCAGGGTTAGGTTATAAAACAATATCCCAAGCTTTAAAACATCTCATGGAGCACTATTAAATCCATCATTCGAGAATGAAAAGAGTATGGCACAACCGCAAACCTACCAGGACAAGGCTGTCCACCTAAACTGACAGGCCAGGCAAGGACAGCATCAATCAGAGAAGCAACCAAGAGGCCCATGGTAACTCTGGAGGAGCTGCAAATATCCACAGCTCAGGTGGGAGAATCTGTCCACAGGACAACTATTAGTCATGCACTACACAAATCTGGCCTTTATGGAAGAGTGGCAAGACGAAAGCCATTGTTGAAAAAAAAACCATAAGAGGGCCCTTATGCAGTTTGCCACAATCCATGTGGGAGACACAGCAAACATGTAGAAGAAGGTGCTCTGGTTGGATCAGACCAAAATTGAACTTTTTGGCCTTAATGCAAAATGCTATGTGTGGCAGAAACTAACACAGCACATCACCCTGAGCACACCATCCCCACTGTGAAACATGGTGGTGGCAGCATCATGCTGTGGGGATGATTTTCTTTAGCAGGGACAGGGAAGCTGGTCAGAGTTGATGGGAAGATGGATGGAGCCAAATACAGGGCAATCCTTGAAGAAAACCTGTTAAAATTCTGCAAAAGACTTGAGACTGGGGCGGGGGTTCACCTTCCTACAGGACTACGACCCTAAACATACAGCCAGAGCTACAATGGAATGGTTTTAGATCAAAGCATATTAATGTGTTAGAATGGCCCAGTCAAAACCCAGACCTAAATCCAATTGAGAATCTGTGGCAAGACTTGAAAATTGCTGTTCATAAACAGTCTCCATCCAGTCTGACCGAGTTTGAGCTATTTTGCAAATACTTATGCATCCAAAAGATTCACGTTCAAGGGGGGTGAATACTTATGCAAGGCACTGTAACTTAGCTACATAGCAAAGCTTAGCTTTAATGTTATTTCTAACTTAACACAACAAAACAACAAAATGTCTAGTACAGCACGCAACATAAGTATATAATCAATACTTGATTAATCTTGTAGAAATTCTTCAATTCAAAAGCATGCCAAGCACTGCTGCTGTTCAGGCATTGTGTTCAAGGTGTCAGGGCTGCTGCGCACTGAACAACATCTGGAGAACTGAACTGTCACTCAAAAAAATTATCTAGTCATTGGAGACACAAGCCTGAAAAAACTCACCCATGGGAGAGATTTCAGTCAGAATCCCAAACAAAAACTCAGGGTGCGCAAACGAGAGAGCCAACAGTGCAACTGCAAAGCTTACAGTGAGAAAAAAATGTTTGCATGTTTTAAATTTCACTTGTGAGATGACTGTTTTTGCTTCAGTGAGTTTTATTCACTCTCAAATTTCTATTTTTGCTTGACAGTGAAGAATCTTTTGGGATTTTATTGGCACAAATCTGATACCATAAATATGTCACTATCCATTAATTTTTCCACGAATGCTGAAAGCATTCACACATATGTAGTTCAGTGCACAAAATTCTTTATTTAGTGTGAATGCTGACTCAGCATTCACACTATTGTTCTTCAGTTCGTTATACTTACTATTCCCTATTCTTCTGCTTGTTTTTTGGTCTTCAACTACTTCTGCATACTTTGTGCTATTAAAACCATTCAACTATCAAAATGTTCAGCTCTTTCAGGACATTCTGGCTTCTATTTTGTTTTTTTCTAAGTTCCATACTTTTTCAAATGTTCAACTTTTCCACAAAATGTTGCCCCATTTAAATACATTCAAAAATCTTCAAACCTTCTGCCAACCCACCCTATTTTGAACTTGTGCTGCTTCCACATAGTTTTAGCTCCAGACTTCATTTAAAACTTTAAACAAGACAGAAGACTATTTTCTTGCATTCATATGTTTTTGCTATCTTCTACCGTTTTTGAGATATCACAGTTTTGGTTTGATGCTTTTTTGCCCATCTTCAGATTTTATAATGGGTGTGCGGAATCATCAGTTGGCTAGAGTGGGTGATGTCATTAGTAGAATGGAGGGAGATTTTGAAATGTTTTCAGAAATGCGGCAAACAAATGGTTTTGGCTCCCCCAAAAATTCACTCAAATACACGTTTTATACATCAAACAGTAGGAAAAAAATTTTTCTATCAGTACATAACACTTTTTCACCAATAGGACTTAAAATGCTCAAGCTAAGGTGCTCAAAATCACCTCATTTTACCGAAACAAGACATAGTCTTGGCTATTCTTGGTTTTAGGGGAACTTTTCCGTGTTTTTAGTCCTTGACACAGTGTAGTCAATGCTAATACAGTGACAGTTAAAGACATATAGTCCAATTTCTCCTCTTGTGACCAATGATTCTGTAGCGTAGTGCTTAATGCATTGGACTCCCATCCCAAAGGTGAAGAGTTAAAATCTCATGCCTCCACATTTTTCAAACTCTTCAATATAAGTGCATGTTTTACTTACTGAGCAGATTTTTTGACATTATTTACTCATTTATACTTTCTTCTATTTATAGACACAGCAACTTACTATAAGTACTACAACAACTGTAAGTAGTTTAATGTTATCCTCTAAACTCAGTCAAGTTGCTGCTGATCTCTGTTAACATCTAATCTGCTGTGTCCTATATGCTGGACTTTGAGGAGCTCTTCCATCCTTCTCTGCTCTTTCTCCTTCCTCCTCATTCTTTCTTCCCCCTCTTCTCCATCCTCCACTTTTCCAATTTCTCTTTTCTCTTCTTCTCATCTCCCTCTCTCTTTCTTCTCTCTTTTTAAAACTGCCATATCTTAGCCATTTTAATGTTCATCCACACACAAAGCATAATGTATTTCTGCTTTGTTTGAGGGTGCATTTTCAGAGCTTTCACTGTGTTTTTACATTGTATCTCCACAGTGCACACACATCTCATGCTTATAAGCATCTGTCTGTCTGTCTGTGTCTTTCTGTCTGTCTCTGTCTTTCTCCTCCTCTCTCCTCTTTTCCTTCTCTAATCATCCTTTCTAATTCACCTCTCCTCTCTCCTGTCTCCTCCTCTCTCCTCTCTTCTTCTGTCTCCTCCTGTCTCTTCTCTCCTTCTGTCTTCTCCTGTCTCCTCTGTCCTCCTGTCTCTTCTCTCCTCCTTTCTCCTTTCTCCTCCTGTCTCTTCTCTCCTCCTCTGTCCTTTCTCCTACTGTCTCCTCTCTCCCCCTGTCTCCTAATGTTTCCTTTCTCCTCCTCTATCCTCCTGTCTCCTCTCTTCTCCTGTCTCCTCCTGTGTCTTCTCACTTCCTGTCTCCTCTTCTCTCCTCCTCTTCGTGTCTAGTCCTCACTTCTCCCCTCCTTCTGTCTCCTCCACTCTCCGCCTGTCTCATCTCTCCTCCTGTCTCCTTTTTTTCCTCTTGCTTTGAATGAAAGAAAACATTTAAATCTGACAGTGTTCAGCACTTTGTTTTTTCTGCTTTGACACTTATTTGAACTACTTCAAAATTTTAACATTACATTCATACACCTGCTACTTTTTTAATTCCTTGCATTCAATACTTTAAAAGTTCATGGTTTATTTCACCCGAATATAACAGTTCCTTTTAACTTCATATTACCTTTACACAACACATCCAATTCAACTTCTTACTTTTCTATCAAATCCTACCTTTTCTCAGTAGAATGAGGTTTCTGACACCACTTCTGCCTGTTTTACATTGTAGTTACAAGGTTCATCAGCAGTGCAGTTTTCAACATTACTTTTTGTTTGCAATTTATTGCATATTTCTGCCTTTTTTTTTCAGCAATGCTTTGGCATTTCAGCTCCCAACACTTACACAGCATTTTCAGCAGGAAATGCAATTTTTGTAGTTAGTGTGAGTGCTGCGTCAGCATTCACGCTATTGCTCTTCTGTTCTTTATACTTATACTTTTTATTTGTTCTTCCATACGTTTTTTGACCTCTAACTACTTCTGCATAATTTGTGCTATTAAAACCATTCAACTGTCAAAATGTTTAGCTCGTTCAGGACATTCCAGCTGTCTTTTAGCTTTTTTAGCTTTTATACTTTTTAAAATATTTAGCTTTTTTTCACAAAATTTTGCCCCATTTTAATACATTGGAAACTCTTAAAATTCAACCTCCCCCCACTTTGAACTTGTGCTGCTTCCTCATAGATTTATCTACAGACTTCATTTAAACTTTAGACAAGACAGAAGACTTTGAACTATTTTTCTTGTATTCACATTTTTTCTATCTTCTACCGTTTCTGAGATATGGCAGTTTTAAGTTTGATGCTTTTTTTGCCCCTCTTCAGATTTTATAATGGGTGTGTATTGCAGAATCGTTAGTTGGCTAAAGTGGATGATGTCATCAGTAAAGGGGAAAAGCAGTGAAATGTGAATTAAAAATATCAGAAACAACTCCCAATAAATCCCACAACTCTGACAAAATCACACAACAAACGTCAGAAAACAGTAGGAAATTTTGTGATGATTCTTGTGATATAGGTTTGGAAGTAGTCAGACTTATACTTTAGGATCTACGAGCCTCAGTTCGAGACATACCCCACCCAAAGCCCCATTAACTGCCATGTTATTTTCGGTCTGACTCTCTTGTCCAGGACTGAGTAGCGTACTATTTTTAAATCTGCTGTATCTTAGTGTGGCGGCACGGGGGTTATTATTACTTTGTATCAGAAGCTATTTTTACCGACAACGCCACCTTGGGTTAGAGCCCAAGGACCCATGCTATAGGTAACTCTCACTGTTACAACAAGGACACTCAGGTTCATTTACAACAGGGAGGGGAGGAGACGGAGTTCAATGATCAAGTACAAAATTTATTGTTTAAAATAACTGCACAAGGTTGGGCACTGTAAATAAACAAAAGAAACGGAAAAGGGAGCCCAACTGGAGAAGGAGGGAATACAGGCTGAGGCTTACCGGCTGGAGAGGGGAAGTGACCAGGGGGAGTGAGGTCCAAAAGAAAACAGAGAACACCCCAATCAACTTTGTTTGAAACTTGGTTATTATGGAAGTCAATGAGAAAACCCTTCAAACCCACTCATCTTCAATCTCTTGCCAGTCATTTATACATTCTCATAGAAACTTGATTCAAACTTGAAAACTTTCACAAGGCTTAGAACTATTTTGTATTCATTCAACTCTTTCATATCATTCAAACATTTTTCACAATCACAATTTGAATTTCAAGAAATTTTTGGCCCTTTTCAGACTTTTACATTCGTGTGTATTGGATGGAATGCCCAGAGTGGGGAACCTCACCAACAGAGTGGAGGACAGCCTTAAAAGTGAAACAAAATCTTGTCTTTAACTTGTGCTCAAGCCCGCAATGGTCACTCCACATACATAATTTATACATCAGAATGTAGGAAAATTTGTGCCAGTCATTCTCATGTAACTGGGGAAGAAATCAGAGCCTCCAAGTAAAAGCTGCACCGACCAACTGCCGCTTCGACATCTTTCATTCATGATGATATTATTTAACTTTTCAGGCACTTCAGTATGGCATCAGCTCTTCAACAAATATTCAGATATTCTACATATTTCTGACATTATCGATGTTATTCAGCTTTTAAAGCCGGCATTTCAGTATGTGTCAGCTCACCAGCAAATATTCAAATATTCTACATCTTTCATTATAAATCATACAGTCACATTCATAGTTATTTGACTGTTTCAAATGTTTCTACATATTCAAACTACTCAAACATATTCCCGCCATTAGTCAATTACCATTCCACCTTACTTTGTAATATCTTTATAATGCGGCTGACAGGCCACAGAGAAAAATTGACAGATAGATAGACACATACAAGTCTTATTTAACATGAGACATCCAGATGCTCAAGACACACACCAATCAGCCAAGCCCTCAACAGCATGCTCGACCTTACTTTCCCCACCCATAACCTACTGTATCAAACTCCAATACAGCCCATCATTTCAGCAAAGCCCCCCTCCTTCTACAGCTGATAATCTATGCTACTACTCTGGTCAGACAAACTCCCCAAACCTCAGAGGTGGAAGACATTAAGCAAATGCTACATTCAACAAACATTTAAATATTCTATATTTTTCAAATATTTTTTATATTTTTCAGCTAATTCACAAGATTAAGTCATTGTAGCAGCAGCTTTTCAACAACATTAGAATATCCCGCATCTTTCATACATTACATTATTCAACTTTTAAAGCCAGCAGTCACAGTCTGCTGTCAGCTTTTCAACAACCAATGTATTCCTCTTAATTTAAACATTAGGATAAAATTCACCTTCTAAAGCATTTCAGTGTGTTGTCAGCTTTTCAAAAATATTTAACTGTTCTGCATTTTTTAAACACTGTTGACGTTATTTAGCTTTTAAAGCCAGCATTTCAGTCCAGCCATTCAGCTTCAGCTTTCAGCATTCACACGCAATTTCTTCAGAAATTGCCTTTTCTAGTTTATTTGTTTGTTTGTTTGTTTGTTTGTTATGATTGAAAATCCCCCTCCCCAATAAATGATCTTAGGAGATAAATGTCATTTTAATTGTTTATTTCATGGTTAGTTATTAATAAAAATAAATTAATACTCATAATCCTTAGTGCCCTGGCATTTGGCACCTTGCAAAAAAATTGACAGTGGCCTTGCCCCTAAAATGATGAATTTACAGGCCTGGGACAAGAGATTTTTTTTTTTTTTTTAAATCTGAAGGTGTATAACTACGGTATATGTGCTGGTTGGATAGAGTGTGTATATGTGTGTAACAGAGAGACAGATATGATAAATATGATATTACAGGGTAATTCCTGCTTTCGAGAGCATAAATTCCATAATGACTCAGCATCATTGCCGCAGGTCTCTTCCACACTGCCACCCTCTGCTTCTTTACTCCCCCATTTGATGTCCTCTGTTTTTCATTTGAGCCTCCACTCACTAATCTCATTCCCTCCATCCTATCCCAGCAGTTTTTAGGGGGCAGGGAGTCATTATTTCTTGTTGCCAGCATGTTTCCCCATTGTACGTGTATGGTCTGTCCATTTCTATTTATTCCTTCATAAATCCAAGCAGCTGGTCACTGACTGGAACACTGCTTTCTACCGTTTCCCATGTTACACAGATAGCACACACACACACACACACACACACACACACACACACACACACACACACACACACACACACACACTGTTCTTCTTTGTTATGCACTCATGCTTTCTGGGTGAGTCACACAGACGATCAATGATGCATCCCCAAAAAAACAGTGGCCAAAGACATGAGTAAAATTGATCCCTGAGTGTTAGGGGCAGGCTGTGCATGGGTGTACCATTTTTGCCCTGGTATTGTATTCAGTCGCAAACCCTAACCCAAGGTGTTAGTAGTATTTCAGAAAATGTCAGTGGTATTGGATTTTAAGGTTCTCTGGTGTAAGATTGCTTTTTAAGTGTCTTTTCTTGCCACTTTTGGCCACTTATATGTTTGTAGAATCTTATCAAGGTAGTATGTGTCTGGCAATGGACATATTTTATTTGTCACTTGATCTAAATTGTGTGTCAGAAGCTGTTCCAGCTCTGGCAGAGTACTGTTGGTTTTGGAGTGCCATTTAGAGTGGGTGCGTGTTTACGTGTGTGCCTATTTGTGTTTGTTCCCACTTGGTGAAGAGAGGCATCTTTGTAGACCCAGCTTTATGTACATTCAGTGGTTCTACAAAGTAGGCTTCTTTTGGCAGTTTTTCCATTATATCAAACGAGTTTCAAAGAGGGAGGAAATGGGCACAAGAAAGCGAGACACACAAAAGGGGAGAAAGAGAGGGAAAGCAAGAGAGATGTAATCTGTCTCTAATCGATTGGCTGCTCCTCTGACCACTCTTGGGATCCCACTATCATTTGTTTCCATCTGTCTGCCTCCTTTCTTTTTTTTTCTCCCTTTTTAATACCCTTTCTCCTTATTTTTCGCTTTTAATTCCCATTCAATTAAGGCTGGTTATATTGGCTGGCCATTGGTTAATTGCTCAGGGGCCCTCCATGAAGATCACCAGACCTTGACGAGATGATACGGTTGACTTCACAATACCCTTGGTGCTGCATGTGTATGTGTGTGTGCAAATTTGTGCTTCTATATAAGTATTTTTTATGTCTTAGCGCCAGTGACAGCCGTGACTGCAGGTAATACATTTGCAGGTTGTCCGTTTAGCTGTTCCACTCTCATGTGCATGATATTTTAGGAACACGGTAAGGTAGTTTCTCTAAATATCCACATGAACTAAAGATGAACTGATTAGATTTTGGTGGTCAAAGGTCAATCTCACTGTGACCTCTTGTCCAACCTATTCTTTGATATCTCTGGAATGTCTAGGAGGGGATTTTATTACATCTGGCACAAATATCCACTTAGACTAAGGAATGAACTGATCAGATCTTGTTGGTCAAAGGTCAAATTCAGGGCAACTTGGTGGCTTAGCACTGTTGCATCTCAGCAAGAAGTCCTGGGACCTCATTTATCAACGTTGCGTAGAAAAGGCTAGATTCTTTCTTGCGAATGAAATTTAGAATGTGCTTAAGTGCAAAAAAAAATCGGTATTTATAAAACATGCATAAGCTGGTCCTGTATGCACAACAGTCTGTAGTCAGTGTTGATATATCCCACATGCTTTAAAACACCATGCTTGTGCACATTCAGGGTCGTTTGCATTCAGAAACACTGGAAGCAACCACAGACTGCTGGTTAGGTCACTGAGTGTGGGTGTAATGAACAAAAGAAAAAATGTAGTGTTAGAGAAGGTAACAAGCGCAGTAAACGCTGTATTATAGGAGAGATCCATATCAGAAATAAAAAAGAAGTGGTTACACATAAAAAAAAAGGCTAAAATCATCAATCATTGTTGCAACAGGAGGAAGACAGATCATAATTACACAATCTCCCTTGGAATCGCATATTACATTATTGGTGATACAGTCCTCTCTGGCATTATAGAGCATGGACTGAAGACAGTAACACAGTGATTCTCTTACTCACAGAAAAAGCCAGACCATTAAACGTCCATGGCCTACTGATGGTAAACAAATCAAGATTGCTGTTTGCAAACCTTTTTTATTTTGATATGCAACAAAAGAATTTTAAATTATTAAATGATTTAAATGATGCGGTGTGTAACAATAAATAATGACAGAGACTAATCATAAAATAGTGTTAAGATTAATCCTATGTCAAATTAAGTTGAAATACTGTATATCTTCTTTAATTCAGAAACCCCATCCAGTTCAGTGGTCACTCAGCAGGAGCAGGTGCCGCCGGGCTCTTTAGTGTGTCGCGAGTGGGAGCCAAGGCTGCTGACTGATGGGGTTCCACAAAATTAAGAGGATATAGCCTAAGTCGTCCATGAAATCAAGGATCACTTGTCAAATATTTCAAATGTATGAACTGAGATAAACCACTCACTTAAAGAAATGGCTGCACGTGATCTCCAAATAATAATAAACCATAAACTGTTAAAATGTAATCTCAGTGATTTTTCTCACCATGCTCCAAAATAACACTTCTCATTTTATTGAAGCTAATGGGCAGACTTACCTAAAATCTCTGTGTTATCCTAACTCTTGTCTGAATGGCACTACTATGTGACTACTCAAAGGAATGCAGAACATGCAGCTTGTGACAGTGACATTTTCTATTTGTGGTTTCCCTCTTCTACCATTAGATGCTGTGCCTACGCATGGTCAGAGCTGTGTGTATATTTACACACATTCCTAAGTACAAGTCGATAAATGCCACACTTTGCCTAAGAATGATCGTATGCAGCCATTAGGCACAAATCTATGCATACACACTGTTGATAAATGAGGCCCCTGGTCTGATACCCAGCTGGTGTGGGACCTTTGTGTGTGGAGTTTGCATGTCCTCCCCATATGTGCATGGTTTTCTCCACGTACACCAGCTTCCTCTCAAAGTCCAAAGACATGCAGGTTAATTGGTGATTCTTAAATTGCCTGTAGGTGTGAGTGTGAGCGTCTATATGTCAGCCCTGTGATGAACTGTCAACTTGTCCATGGTGTACCCTGTCCTTGTCCAATGTCAGCTGGGATTGGTTCCAGTCCCCCACAACCCTGCAAAGAATAAGTTGTTATGGAGAATAAATGAATGAACAAAAGGTCAAATTCACTGTGACCTCATAAAAAACTTTTTGACCGTAACTCAAGAATTCATTTGCTAATAATACAAAGAAATTCACACAAATGTCTAATAGGATAAATCAATGACATCTCCAAAAGGTCACAGGTAAACTTCACTTTCACATCATAATGCTCTGCAAAAACACTTTATGGGCCATTCAACACCATGTTCAAGAGAAGAAGAGGAGATTGTTAACATACTCCACATTTGGTCGAATACTGAATTGGTGACATAAATGTCAAAATGGCAGCCACCTTGAAACTGTGCTGATTGTATAGATTTTCTGTACTGCCAAGTTCCACTGTTTGTCCATCTCATGCTACCTTTTACTGTAGCTCGTGAACAAGATCCCAACATACTTAAACTCCCTTGCTAGGGGCAGCAACTTACTCCCAATCCAAAGGGGGCAATCAACTATTTTCCAGTGTGAAACATCAGATTTTTGAATTCTGAATAAACATTTTGAATCGTTGCACATTGTAACACACTTTCTGTCCTCTCTTATCTTCTTAAAGAATAGTCTCTAAAGAAAATAGCATGTTTTTCATTGGAAATTCAGTTTGACCACCCCAATGCTAATGACAGCATTAATTGTTTGTATCTGCTATCTCCGCATAAGAGGAGACTGACTGGTGCTGACGTGCTACGGTAAGCGTATTGCCTCATTTCCGGTCGCCGGAGTCCTGTGTGTTGTTGTTGTGCCGCTGGTTAGCGCTCTGAATCTTAACCACTAAACCGGTTTTAATTTTCTATCTATAGCTAACTATTCACTGGACATTCATTGTACACTAGTTCTGCTCAAACACGTTAACTCTATCCTATTTTTATCGACTTCTCGCCAAGTTCCACAGCTGTTGCGATCTGCTAGCTACCTAGCTAGCAGATCGCAGTTAGCAGTATTAGCAGCAGTTAGCAGTATTAGCTTAGCAGCGATGGCTTCTTCCTCTCCTGCTCTCTCTTGCTCAGTTTGTCAAATGATTAGCTACTCCTCTGCCTCCTTTAGTGATAATGGTACATGTAACAAATGTAGTTTATTTGTAGCTTTGGAGGCGAGGGTTAGTGAGTTAGAAGCGCGGCTCCACACCATGGAAAGTCAGTCAGCTGCTACTATAGTTAGCCAGCCCCCGGTAGCCGGTGTGGACTGCACCCTCAGCTTAGCTCCTACATCCCCAGCAGCTCCCGAGCAGCTGGGCAGCTGGGTGACTGTTCGAGGGAAGCATAGTGTAAGGCAGTCAGACCCCCACCCTGAAATGTTGTCTGTGAAACAATGGAAGTTTTTCCCCAGACTGGATGTAAC
>JAPQLA010000020.1:2360609-2374588 GCA_029822935.1 Naso vlamingii
GCTCTGCCTCCCATTCTACTTTTAGAGATTCTAGGAACCACAAGTAGACCTTCATTTAGGGAGCGCAGTGCTCTAGTGGGGTAGTATTTTAGACTGTGAAGGTTTGCCGCGACTTTTACCCTGCCTGCCCAGTGTAGACGACATTGGGGATTGTTCAGCGACGTTGTTGCTTCCTTGCCGTGTCAAATGGTTAAGTTTATTGTAGGAATTTTGACAAGATTTTGCTGAGGAGTGAGACACCCGTCTGCCTAGCGTGCCGCCATACTGGAAGTCCACTGAGATAATTTTACTGTGAAAAAATACAAGCTCCTCACACCTTTCTAATGAAGATTGTGGAGGGGAGGGGGCAATTTTGAGCAGCTGATCAACAGTGGAAAATAACACTCTTGTGTTTTCTGTGTTTTATGTCATAATGTTACAGAAATATTCTGTTTTTGCCAGGTGCACAGCTTAGCTGTAGATGGCCTTGGCTTCTTTGTGTATCTCACAATGAACTGTCGGCTTAGTTTCCCTCCATTTTCTCTCAGCTGCTCACCAATTTTTCTTTTACCCTGTTATCATTTAACCATGGGGAGATTCTGTCGGTTGACTTCCTTTTAAATTTCAATGGAGTGAACGCGTTCAGACCAGATAGCATTGTACCATTAAAATTTTCCACCATGTCATTCAAAGAGCTGTCATGAACACTTCTTGTGCTGCAAAAGTTGATAGTTTTGTAGCACAGGCCAAAAATTTTGTAGCACAAATATTAGATGTCTCAGTCAAAGATTGGTTGTACAGAGCAGTTCCAAAATTTGAACATGTAGCCCTTTTATAACAGTTAACTCTATGAATAAGAGGTTGAAAAAGAAGTAAAATTTAAAAAAAGATAAATCAACAAATAAAACAAAAAGATTCCTCTAACCATCATGCATTTCTTTATACCGACAACACCACACATGAATTTGTTTAATCTCCCCAAAAATACAAAATCAAATATTTGAATTTTATTTGTGAAATTTACGTTTTTATTTTATTTTAATCACAATTAATCATCAAACTTTGTCGGCAGAAATGTCCTTCACACGGTATCTGGGCAGTTGATTCAGTGTCTCAGATAACTATGACCAGGATGAATGTTGGTATGGTTAGGGTTAGGGTCAGGTCAGGGTTAGGGGTAGTGGTAACCCTAACCCTGCCCCTTACCCTAAAGACTTTTCATGTCGGAACAATGCTTTATAAATGAATAATTCAGTATTTATTAATGCTTAACTAATGATGAATTCAGTGTTTCTTAATGCTTAACTAACGCCTAAAAGTGTGTTGTTATTAGTGTTACCCACAGATGTTGTTATATTGTGTACTGCTGACAGCCTGTCACAGCAGGGCCGGTCCTAGACATTTTGGGGCCCTGGGCGAGATTAGAATTTGGGGCCCCCAAGCTGCTCCTGGTATCAATTAAGCCACCATTACATGTTGTCAGTTGGTTTTTGTTACTGTTGCATATAAAAACAGATTTATGGTTCCCCTTTTAATATTTCCCAAATAAAATATTATTAATGCACATTTCTGTAAGCTTAGCCTATATCTTTTGCTTCACCTGCTAGGAGTTTCGGATAAAAGTGGACATGTAAATTGAAGTACAATTAAAAATCACCTTAAAAAATCAAACAAAATCACACTAGAGGAAGTATTTTTGGTGACACTTTCTATCAAGCCTGTTTCTATAATGCATTATAACACATTATGAACATATATATAACACATCATAAGGCATTATGAACAGACTTACAATGCATTATATTTGGTTATGGTCAGGGTTAGGGTTAGCCCACACTGAAGCATTTTACGTTGTTATTCGTGGATAACAGCTGGTTAATTTGAGTCACTTATAGCTATTAAGAGTGCTAACAAGCCTGGCCAGCTAAGCTCAAGTCCATGGATGAAGTCTGGAAATAGCAGCTCTAAACAATCTGCAACACTGGTAACCCAAACTCAAACCTGACGAAAAGGCCCATCTTTGGCTTTAATTTTAATATACAAATAGACATGTCCTCCAGTTGCCCTAAACGGGTCCTTGCTTGTTCTATAAAGTGAAACGCAAGTTGAAACCGCTGCCCTGTGATCTGTGGGCTTTAGCATGTATCTCTTCATTCATAACTCTAACCTGTGTTAACTGCTTAGTCAGTTTGACTTCCTTTGTATATCATTTAAAGTTATATTACAGACATTCTGTCTGCTTCTGTCTGAAATCGCTGTTGTTTTTCCAAAAATTAGACAATAGTTTAACAGGAGTGTAGTTAATTACAGTGTAACCAACATGCTAGCTCTGAAAGCTTGACAAACATAGCAACGTTAACTATGGAGTACGTGGCTTAGTGAAGGGTCAATTGTAGGAAAATTTTCCTCATATGTGAGGCCATTAGATTTTACTGCTGTTTTTACACGGCTGAGGTGTAGCTTATAGCTGAGGTCAGGCAGG
Organism: Naso vlamingii; assembly: GCA_029822935.1. Classification (NCBI taxonomy): domain Eukaryota; kingdom Metazoa; phylum Chordata; class Actinopteri; order Acanthuriformes; family Acanthuridae; genus Naso; species Naso vlamingii. Next base: position 2,363,071 of record JAPQLA010000020.1, read on the forward strand.
TATGGAGTTAGAACAGTCTCAAAATTAATAAATGCATCCAGAAGGACACACAAATGCACAGAAGGATTCACAAATGCATTTTGGGATTTATATATAAAAGACGCTGTCCACAAAAATATTTTTCAGTGCACGCAAAAATATTTGTTGGTCTATATAAATGCAAAAATAAGCCACATATAAATGAAAATGTTTCACGAATGTATTTCCGATGCACACACAAATGCCTGTCGTTTTAAATTTGGAAATCCTTAAATATGTGCATTAAAAACAACTTGCAATTTTCATCTAAAACATATAAGTATGTTGTGACATTTGTTCACAATCTGCTGAATGTGTGTTTACGAACCGCTTCTGGTTTGTGAACTTCCCTGCATTTGTGTGTGGATTTTTGAGACTCCCATGACGTGCCTTGATCCACAAATGCATTTTTTTCAACCAGGAATTATCTGTGGCCAATCAAATGTCGTCCCTCCTTTCAGCCAATCCACAAGAACGCACCCCATGTGCCCCACTGTCAAGCTCGTCTGCTGACGTTAGCTGGCTAATTCACTGTGGAGGATGTTTCATGTATATGTTGGACAATAACGTGGCTTGCTATCTGGCCAACTGTACAAACAGACCATCCAAAAAACGTTGCTCCAGCATTTTTTGGTGAGTGAGATTCTGGTACTGTTTTATAATATTGTTAGCAACGTTAGCACTGGCCTCAGTGTCTGCTTGTTTAAGTAAGTGTTATGTTATGCTATCCCAGCAATGCTGCACGAGTGTCCCTGTTAGCTGGCTAGCATTAGCGTCCTTGCCAGCTAGGCTAACACGAGCGTTCCTATGAAGCACAGGCAAATTAGTTCATATTTCCATTCAAGTTTAAATTCTATGCAAGTTAGACACCAGATATGACAAGTTTCGAGACATTAAAGCTGATTTAGACCGTAATACTCGGATCATGACATTTTTCTCCGAAGTGAATTAGTCAGCTAACATTAGCAGTTGTGCCGACAGTGGGGCACATGGAGTGCGTTCTAATGGATTGGCTGAAAGGAGGGAGACGTTTGATTGGCCACAGATAATTCGGGCTTGAAAAAAATGCATTTGTGGAGCAAGGCATGTTATGGGAGTGTCAGTAATCCTCGCACAAATGCAGGGGAGTTTACCAACCAGAAGCAGTTCATAAATGCTCAATCAACAGTTTGTGAACAAATGTCACAACATACATATATGTTTTGGATAAAAATTGCAAGTTGTTTTTGATACATATATTCGTGAATTTCCAATGTATATTTAAAACAATAGGCATTTGTGTGTGCTTTGGAAATACATTTGTGAAACCTTTTCATTTATTTCTGGCTTCTTTTTGCATTTATATAGACCAACAAATATTTTTGTGTGCACTGAAAAATATTTTTGTGGATAGTGTCTTTTAAATCCCAAAATGCATTTGTGAATCCCTCTGTGCATTTGTGAGTCCTTCTGGGTGCATTTATTAATTCTGAGACTGTTCTATCTCCATAGAAAGGAACCTCCATGTTTCAAGTTTATTCAAGACCAACTCATGTGTCAAAAGTTCAAACTCAAATAAGAACAACTGCAAACGGAAAATAGAAAAAAAAACCTTTGCCACTTCTCTCTGACAGTCAGCTCTGGCTACAACTTTTTTTTAAAAAACTTTATTTTTGTGTTTGATATAACCATATTTCTATATCAAACTAAATAGGAGATATGGAGGGTATGAGGTCATTTCAAGTTAAAACTCATAACCCTGTAGCTAATTCATAATTTATTGGGGAGGCTGGCATTTGTAGCATAAATCTCTGCAGACTCTTGTCTCTGTACAACTCATCTCTCTGGGCTTTCTTTTGATTTGTGTATGCTTGTGTGTGACTGCGTGTGTATGTATGTGCAGGCATTTAAGTTTCCATACTGTATGTGTTCTCATGCATATCCTAATACATATATCACTGGATCTGCATTTATGTCACTGTGACTTCTTGCTGTACATGCCTATGCATATGTTTGCATACTGGTTTAAGTATGTGTTTTAAATGAGTTTGAGTGTACATGTGTATTTAGGTACAGGGTGCAGTACCAGGTTTCACTGAGAAACCTGGTACTGCACTGGTACTGTTCCCCCCTCTCAGCTGGCACAATGAGTGTAATAGGATCATACATGAGTGAATGCATGCAAAATGCCCCAGTGCCAAGGCTGTCTGTGTGTGTTGTCTTGTCACGCACCCCTAACATGGACTGACAGGCCAACATGCATCTAATTTGGTACGCTTGAGGAAGGGCTGGGATTCAGTTGAAGAGAATGCACAAAGACACAACACCTACATTACCATACATACAAAATCAGTACACATACAAGACTGGTTAACATATATATCTAGTACAACGTTACAGACAACTGACATGAGACAATATATGCAACCCATAAAATCACTGACACTATGGCTGCAATTTTACCTGAAACCATTCTACAGAGAAAGAGGAGCACAACTGTGACAGCTTCTGCTGTTAACAAAGTCCATTTTATCCACTTAAGGTGAGAATTAATGTTTTATTGTGTTGTGTCACATCTTTCACTAAGAAACGCTGTATTTATTGTGAATGTCACCAGAAAACAAATCTGTGAGTTAGATGAGAATGTTAGCTTCCCAAGTTTTCCTTTTAGCCAAACTTAGTGTCTTTACAACTTGAGTGCTATCAGTTCAAGTGTCAGACAGGATAAATGCAGTAATGAGTTACCCAGTGCTCTGTCTGACAACCTAAATGACCACATTTTTAAAAGTTAAACCGGGACATTCGGTTTAACTTTATAAAGTTAGGCTGTCATTCAGCTCATGGACAATTTGTATTCTAACTTATTTGGCCTTAATGTACAACTGGTAGGCTATATAATTTTTACATTCATGAACAGAGTTTTTCATCATCCAAGTACTTTGTTGACATTTTTGGATACTGTTTTTCTGCTGTATTTGTTTTTTTCACTGTTAAATGGGATTTAATAATCAGGGTTTGAATAAAAAGACTGTCATCAGACAGTGACAGACATAAAGCAACGTACACACAACATAATACAGTTCACACATGAACATTATACACACAGGGAAACGAGACATCATGGTGCTTTCAAGTGCAACTCATAAACCAGGAAATCAATAACCAGAGGGTTGTTTGAAAGGAAAAATTTTCGATTATTTTATTTTTTTCTTTAAATACACAGATCACGGCTTTCAGCACTTACTTTCTCGTTCTTTTGCTGGAGCATTTTGAAGAATGTTATGCTAAAACCAGCATCAAATTCATTGCTTCACAGGCAGACTTTAAAAATTCTAGAAAAGTCAAATTAATTTTTTAACAGCAATCTCCACAATGGTCTTTTACAACAGGTCCTCAGGTACCTCTAATAATTTTCTAGTTGTCTTACTGTAGCATTTTAAATGCAAAGTCACACAGTATTTTGGCCAGTGCATCTTTTGGTGTACCAGTCAACTTGAAGCAAAAAATAATTTCAAACAGTGAAAATGTTGTATTAGGCTGTTAAATAATGTGAAGCACTAACAATTATGTAGTCCTACACTAGACATAAGACATTTCTATTCTAAAGACATCTAATTCAGATCTAACCATCACATAGAAAAACAGGGTTCCGCAGTCCCCAGTGATGACTAAATGACATTAGTTCAGGCTTGGCTTAATTTTTTTACCCAACTTTAATTCATTATTCAACTTTTAATAGAATCTATGAACATTTTTAGTCATTTCTTCAAGAACAACAGATGTTAGATGACAGTGTTATTGCCACTTTTATTGACGAAAAGGTATGTACTACTAGAAAAAAAACAACACACCACACAGCTTCTGCCAAATCTCCTTTATGTTCTATGCCGTATTCAGTCTTATTGTAATCTGTTTTAGTACAGGCTTAGTCAGTAAAAAGTAGTTGACATTATTGTATTAATTAACTAAAAGAATAAAAATGCAGTTTTGCAGAAGTAATTGATTTTATAGCATCAACTTAAAATTAAACTATAATTTTATCTGTATGTTGTGTGGATTCAGTCTTGTAAGTTTTGCAACATCTTTATCTCTCTGGCTCAATTGCAACTTTTCATTGACTATAAATTAATGCCCAAAAATCTGAAACTAGGAAAGTCAGCCCAGAGTACTTAACTCTCATTTTTATTTTCTGCACTTTTGACAGATAGAAGCATATTGTATCTATTCATTGGAAAAATGTAGGCCTATCTCTGATTATATTTTTTACGATGACCAAAATAAAAGGTCCAAGGCTTCAGTCTTAACTCCACCTATTGTCAGTTTTGTTTTGTTTTGTTTTTTTCAGATTTACTGCTATGCTGTGAATGGGATGACTGATGACCAGCTAGTTAAATATGTGCCCAAAATTGGAGACAGGATAGCTATTCAGCAGAAAAAGCAGACTTGGGGATGTTAGTGATTTTAAATTTACAGTGCAAAATTTTACTCATGATGAGCTGGATCCATTGGACACACTAGGTTAGCTCAGGCATATGAGAAGAGAAAAGTTAAATTATTGAGACTGTATCTTTCATGCAAAAAGAGTAACACTAATGCAGAGGAAACAATGAATGCAGCTGCCACTGCTGAGGTATCACAAAATGCATCTGCCTTAAAAAGTGTATCACCCTATGCAACTGTTGCTTTGACAACTGGAACTCCAAGTGGTAATGCTTTCTCACCACGAACTCAAAGTACACAGCTACCACAAGTGAAAATGCCAGCACATGGGCTTTGGCAAATGAAACTTTGAATGCAGCAAACTATCACTCTCCAGAAAATGTCATGGTTGAAGAGGTGGATTTGACCACAGGCATCAGTTTCAATAGATGAGGAAGTTGTGATTGGATATGCTTTTCTTGATGATGACACCGATGACCTTGATGACACCCTTCCAATGGACCAGGTACTTGAGGATAGTTCATTTACAGTCCAGGAACCTTGTCAACCACCAAAGATCACCAGGCTAAGACTTCAGAGGGGAAATATTTTTAATTAACTTAATTAACTTAATGCTGCCTTTAAGAATGGTTCCATGTCTGTCAATGACTGTCTTGTTGAAGTAGAGATGATCCTACTAATGGTAGTGTAGTGGAGTTTTGCATGACATGCTGTGTGAGTACTGGGAGACCTTTATTATGAGGTGCACTACTGGCAACACACTGAAAATACCAATGACAAGACATGACATGAAAGATGAGTGAGAAAACGGCACTACAGTTATGGTCCTAAGCTACAACATGGTAAAGTATTTTCCTGTAGTGCTGGCCAAGCCCTTCCTCCTCTACAATTTAGGACTTGAAATGCTGGAGGATGACCTGCTGGGATCATTTTTGGAAATTGATCCCACTGAAGAGACAGCAGTTGCTAAGCAAGCAATAAAAGACTGAAGCTGTTCCTGACAGTGAGGAGTGTTTGGATTTCTTACATGCCCATGATCTTAAACTTCTAGTCACAGAGAACAATGTCAGGAAAACCTTACTTGAGGTTGCACATAAAGAAATTGTGCAGGATCCACCCTATATAGCGGAGGGTTGGAACGGTGTTGAAAGGGTTGAAACTGCCCCCAGGAGGATTGGATGAAGTGCTGGCCAGTCTCACTCCTACACCCAGTAAGGTTGTGGCCATACAACATGAAAATCTCAACAAGAGAGAAAGTCAGACCCTTGATTTCCTGAAGAGGTTTATCAGGAACTGCAGTGAAGTCAGACTGAGGAAATTTCTCAGACTTTGTACTGGTAATAATTATTTTAATCATCTTAATTGATTACATTTCTTTTATTGCAGGGTTTAGCATACCAAAAACATACTAAAAAGCTAGAGAAAAGATAAAGAAAATGTGTGTTACTCATGTTATTGTCCCTTTTAAAGGAATAGTTCAGAGATTTTAAAGCATTGTGAAATGTGTGATAGTCTAATACCCAATGAGGAATGTATTATCAGGATTTGATGGCAAATTCTACGGCCTGCGTGCATCTGCAGAGGCAATTCATTTATTATTAAGGAAACCTCAAATGGAATTATCCCACTTTTAGCATGGTCATTTGCCAAATTAAAAAATTAGGATCAACACTAAATATAATCTAATGGTATGTGTAACAATAAGACTATCTAGCTTTCAGCCATATCACTGTACCCCAATAAATGTCAAGATTTTCACCAACAAATAATCAGCAATATGCACTGTCAGCCACAGCACTAAGCAGTGAGCCTAAAAGCAAATGAAGTTAGCTGGTCAATAACAGTACATTGAATTACCTAGCTGCTAGGACCATAACCACAGACATGAATACAGGGGCCACCTCCACACATACCATGATACATTATATTTTGCTGCAAGGATAGTGGATTTTGGGTAGCTGCTGTGGGCAAAATATTGATATGAAATTATGTATGTACCAAGGAATCTATTCATATTTGCTAAAACATGCAACATGTGATTACATGTTGCACTCTGTTTCAGCAACTCCATCAAATAAGAAGAACCAATGAACATGGAAGTATAGGTGTACAGTACATATGGCCCTATGAAAATGGATTTTTACCAGGTTCTCAGTTTTCTTATTTATCTTTGTCACCATATATAATGTCTTACAACAAATATTATAATCACATAGGTGTTTCAGAACATTACATGTTCAGAGTTTGAGCAGATATGAACAAATGTTTAAGTACTACTGTAAATTTTATGAGACTATATAGGGAGATGTGAATATGCAAAGTTAGTGTGTGAACAGAGTTTTATGGTTGCTGCTTGTCAGGTTGGCTGATTTAGAGTTAATTATAAGTGATGGTTCTCTCAAGTCCATGACAGCTGTTTAACTTGTTTCCTGATTGTTTTTTTGTTTGTTTGTTTGTTTGTTTTTTAAGAAAAGCAAGAATATTTACTAAGTTTTGAGCTCCCAGATGTGTTCCGTCATTCAGAGTAGTTAAAAAACAGTGAGTCACAACATTAAACCGAGTGTCCCTGTTTGACTTTTGAGAATGTTGTCATTTAGGCTGCCAGACAGAGCACTGGGTGACTCAGTACTTGAGTTATCCTGCCTGATGCTTGAACTGACAGCACTCAAGTTGTAAATAGTTCTAGAGACACTAAATTTAGCTAGCAAGAAAACTTAACTAAGTCAAAGATTTGTTTTCGAGCGAAATTCACAATAGATACATTTCTCAATTAAAGATGTGACACAACACAATACAGCATTAATTTTAACCTTAAACGGATAAAGGGGACTTAGTTAGCGTGAGTTGGCAGAAGCAGTCGCAATCATGCTCCTTTCCGTTCCAGACAAGAAAACAGATACCATTCTTTCAACTGTGTTTGCAGTAACTAGGAAGAGACTGGCAGAGCTTGCCCACTGCTAATTAGCTTGGGTCAAATACTGGTAGTCAATGAGAAGTGGTAGCCTGCCTCCACCTAAAGTCATCAGATTATCTTTCTAACATCTCTAAACGGTCCTGTGTGCTTGTTGTGACTTAACATCAAGTTATTTTTAGACTCAGAATAGCAATCACTAACTACAAAATTTCTCTTAGAAATTTCTCTTAGAAATTTTGTGTGTGCCTGATGCTTTATGCTGGATCGCCAAACCAATGGTGCCATTGCTTAGTTAATATTATTCCCCAGTCCACACGGAGACCATCAGTTTTAAATCAGTGTCCCCATAAAGTTGTCAAATCCAGTTTCTGTGCTTTTGTTTGCATTAGTTTGAAATGTCCTCACAGAGATATTTGAGCATTGGTGTGATTAATTAGCCAATCAGGATTTGAAGGAAGGAGCAGTAGTGCTGAAAATCAACCCACAACTGTCTAGAGGTCTGTGGCCTGCGGGCAAAGTTTCATGCATCATCCCCAGTCATGATGGAAAGATCCGAACTGTGGAGGTGACGTCTACGGAGAAAAAGAATACAAAGACCAGTGGCCAGACTGATTATTCTCTCCCCAGTTGAATCTGACTCCAAAACTAACTCTTGATTTGTTTATTGAATTCAAATGTACCATTTGAAGGGGTGGCTGTTGAATCACAAGTCTCAGCCAGCTGCATGTCCAGCATAGTCTGTGACTCAAACATGGATCACTCCTCCCAAGGTTATAAAACTCCACCCCCTTGGCCTGACTTCCTCTTTCTTCCCTCCAAACTACTCCAGACAGAACAAAGGATGATCTGATGTGAGTTTCTGCATACATTTTGATTTTACATATCGATTTAACGTAATTATTGACTTTGTTGGCATGGCATGTATTATTTAAATAGTAACAGATTGTTTGCACTTTGATATATTTTTATGTTAGATACCTGACTAAATCCTGTGTTGACTAAAGGAAATAGCAGTCACGGTCAAGCCTTTGTAAATGATGAAGAGGAAGTCTTGGACAATTTAGTGTCATCAGATGTATTGTTGCATGAATCTGAATTTCAGCCTGTGCAGAATTCCATTCAGCGGCGTATTGCATCCCTTTTACTTGCAAGCAGTCCTTCATGTGTCAAAGTCAGCAATTAAAGAAATTGTTGATGACTTATTTGATGTTGGTGAATGTGCCAGACAAATAACCAGGCAGACAATTGAAAATATTTCGAAGGAGCATAACTGCACATCTGAGGAATTAACAGCATCATTGATTGAAACATTACAAAGTGCAAACCCACTCACTTTACTTTCAAGAGAGGGGCCTCTAGGCACAGAATTTAAAAGGCGGTCATTGAACCTGTTGAATATGTTTTGAGTAGACAAAAAAGGTCTCACACTGTTGTTTATGTCCCTATTCTAAAATTACTCTCTGAAGTTCTCAAAAGAGAGGAGGTACTGCATGAATTGTTATACTGTTATATACCGTTATGCCTGGATGGTGACTACTTTAAAAGAAATCAAATTCTCTCACATGAAGATATTAGTATATGCATAACTTTGTACATTGATGATTTTGAAATTTGTGATCCCTTGGGCACATCCAGAAAAAACACAAAGTCAAGTGTGTATTGGGCCCTTGCCAATTTGCCAAGAAGATACAAGTCATCACTGTTATCAATCTACCTAGCTTTACCATGCAAGACTGAGCATGTCAAGATTAATGGGTATAATAGTGTTTTGGAGCCACTGATAAAAGACATTCAGTATCTAGAAACAGTTAGATATTAAATCTGAACAGTGTGTTCGTCTTGCTTGTAATGTAAAAGGGACCACTACAGACAACTTGGCTACACACTCCTTAGGTGGATTCCAAGAGTCCTTTAATGTGGACACATTTTGTAGGTTTTGTCTGTGTAATTGTGAAGACCTTGTGACGGTTTTGAAAAGGTGACTATTTAGATAACGCTGGGGTGCCAGTCAGGCGTTTTATTCCTGACACAAAAAGTCTGAGTCACACTTAATAAACCCCCACAAAGGATGTATATTAAACATATGATAAAACACACAACCTTATTTAAAACAGCCTATTCTCAGCAAAAGGAACAAGAAACAAGACCACAACCAAAAGTTTTTCGTTTTTCAAAACGTATTCAAAAAGTCCATAAACAATAAACAATGTTTTCTTTTTCATCGAGTCTCTTTCTCAGTTCCTTAAACAAAAAATATCCGATCTTCAGCAAAAACAAAGTAAAACAGGGAAAAACCCAAAGTAGCCAGTCAAAAAAAAGGGGAAAAAAACACACAAAAGTAATCCAACAGAACCGTGATCGGTTAGTACTCACGCTAGGCACCAGGGGCTCTCTGCTCGCACCAGTCAGAGTTAGTCAGTCAGTCAGTCAACAATAAAGAAATCCACACGGAGCTCCCGGTGGGAGACTGTGGCGATCACAGAGGTCGGCGGCCAACGTGAACGAACGATCGGGCTTTTACTACCTCTCTTTTACTTTTCCTCCACTAAGCCGCTTCTGCGACATAAAGCGCGCGCACTCTTCGCTCTCCGGTATCTGCTCGTCAGGTTGCTGCTGCTGCTGCCGGCGCCGCCATGACAGTGGTGACGTTGGCTTTATTCCGGCTGGTTGCTCGGCAACAGAGCGGTCACGTGAACGAGGGCATGACCTCAGCCCGTCACAACCTGTGATGTCAGAAGTGGGAACTTTGTTTTATGAACACCAGAGTTGTACAATGAAACTGTAAATGTGATGAAGCAGAGTGAACTTGTTGATTGCGTGACATGAGAATGTCCTCTTGATAGATTAACAGGTTTTCATGCATGCCAAGGCTTTCCACCTGATTTTTTACATGATGTGCTGGAAGGCATTGTACCCATAGAGCTAAGTCTGTGCCTTGCAGATTTTATTTATAAGAACTATTTCACATTGGATGAGCTTAATAGTGAAATACAAGGCTTTCCATTTAAGTTCTCTGACAAGACAAATCACCCTCAGAAAGTTCCACCAACTTCCAGTGGAATAAGACTCTAGGTGGTGATGGACATGAAAACTGGAGTCTTGTGCGTTTCCTTCCCCTTATCATTGGTCACCGTGTTCCAGAAGGTGGTCAAACATGTGAATTAGTCCTTCAGCTCAAAGACTTGGTGGAGTTATTATTATTATTACCCCATATTTTACTCCAGACTCACTTTGTTATTTACAAGCAAAAATATTGGACCACAGACTGTTGCTGCAGACAAATTTCCTGATATCGACTCTCTACTAGCACCTGTCCAATCATTTAAAGATATAATATCTAATCTATATGGTGCACTTTCAGCCCCAAAAAACGTGTCCTTTGCCATCATTAGACACAGATGGGAGCAGGATTTAGGTGAGGTCATACCTGACAAAACCTGGGATGCAATATTAAAAAGAGTCCACACCTCCTCTATCTGTGCAAGACACGGGCTATTACAGTGCAAAACATTACATCGGGCTCACTGGACCAAAGAGAAGTTATCAGAGAAGTTCCCAGACACAGATCCAGGGTGCAATCGTTGTAAAATGATTCGATCTTCATATCTACACAAGTTTTGGAGCTGCTCCAAGTTGACAGCTTATTGGACTTCGGTGTTCAAAACGCTGTCAGAGGTCCTTGAGGTGTCTATAGCCCCCTGCCCCATCATAGCCCTCTTTGGAGTACCTGCTGCTGTTTATGGTGTAAAAAATTCCCAGTGTGAATTCCATGCTTTCTGTACACTGCTTGCTCGCCGCCTAATCCTCTTGAAATGGAAGGACACCATCCCTCCATTCCACACACAGTGGATCAGGAGTATTCTATTCTGTATGAAATTGGAAAAAATAAAATATACATTACGAGGGTCATCTGGTAAATTTTATAAGATCTGGCAACCCTATCTGAGATATGTGGAAGAGAAATTAGAGTTGCGTGAAACAAATTAACTAGCGCAGCAGCCACTATCTACTGGACAACCCGGTCAACTTATACTCTGTATGTACTGTACTTCTGTAATGTTTTTGTCTTATTTTATTCATTATTATTATGATGTGGAAGAGAAATTAGAGTTGCGTGAAACAAATTAACTAGCGCAGCAGCCACTATCTACTGGACAACCCGGTCAA